>JARVZY010002510.1:0-262898 GCA_030686995.1 Artemisia argyi
GATTTTGTGAGGTGACGGCGTCAAGAGCAAATGTCTGACGCCGTCATCTCGCCACCAAATAAATTCTCGGACTGCCTAGATTTGGGTTTGACGCCGTCACGTGTACTCCTTTTGCAGGTCGTCACCAAAATTACTCTTGACGCCTTCAGGTTTTCTCTGGGTCGTCATGGATTTTACTCCTGACGCCGTCAAAATTTCCTTCTTGACGCCGTCAGGTACTGTTCTCAGCATGAAAAATTAAGTCTTTGCCGTTTTCTTCACTTTTATGCTCCAAAAACGTCCAAAATGCATCCTTTTCCAGAATTCACTCCCAAAGTACATAAAATCACAAAAGGAACGATTTAGGGCAATATTTGATCAAATAAATTCAATTCCGGGCTTAAATGACCCCCTAAAAACGGTTCATTTTTCGCCTCATCATATACCCTTACACTTGAGATTTGCTTGTCCTCAAGCAAATGCGCTTTTATTCTAATCAAAATACAAGTTAGGGGTCATTTAACACTAATATAAAAGTAATTACAACAAATAATCGTTCCACTAAAGACCAAAGACAAGCACGGAGGTCATATACTAGCACCTCACAAATAGTGTTTAGATACTCACATCTCTCGGGTGTAATAAAGTAATATCACAATATGGAAATGGAAAACATCTCTCACTACCTGTCATAGCAAAATAGATTACCATAGGCTTGGGAAATGATCAAACCTCCACCACATGGCGTAAGCATCTAGGATAAACTATCAAAGAGGTCTTTCAAAGGGTTGTAACGTTAGGTGTAGGGATATGGAATACACGATTTTGTTGGATATAGGCAGTCTTTACTGGTGGCGAGTTAACAATCTTGGTTAATTTCATGTACAATATGGCGTTGCTAAGCCAAGACTAGACTCGACTTAAGCTAATAAATCAAAAATAACAAAAACAAAAAATGAACATAGAATGAAACAAGATGGTAGTCCGTATGTTTTCATTCATCAGTATCTCGATTTTGTTAATCATCGTCATCACTATCACTACCGCGATCATGCAGTGAGGTAGGTTTCCTGTAAGTTTAGTTGAGCAAATAAATATTAATCCAATGTCAGAAGATATTTGTATTTCTCAAATAAATAAATAAATAAACAAATAAATAAATAAATAAAATAAAACTCATAGGATGTGAAATAAAATTGGTAGATATCAAATAAAGCTAAAAATAGTTCCAAAAATGCCATAAAATGATTGTAAGGCACCCACCCACATGCCCATTGTTTGCTATACGTGTCATGTTCCCAACATTTCCTATCCTAAGCGGGGTTTTTCCTTCAACATGTAGTGTTGGCTGCATCATTTACTGAGTTCAATTAGCATTATAAACACTCATAAAAGTCGCAATCATAATATTTGCATAAAATTGTGCTGAATCGTATCAGGCTGCAACAGATATACATGTAAAACTTTAATAAAGGATGTGATTATTCTACAAATGGTTTATGTCGGTAAAGTGGAACAAACGTTACCTGAAAGAAAGCCGCTACTCCATTATCACACATAGCACACGAAATGATTTTATAATATAACTAATAACGTTTATATATATTCAGGATTATGCTTCCAGTATATTCAGGATTATGTTTCCAATAATGATAAAACTAAATAGCCATAATGCACTTGCCTTTATTTCAACGAAAATAAGCTCCGCATCGTTTCTATCTAACGGGGTCTTGCTTGTTGGCTCCCCTGAACGACACAATCGCAGAGAAAGAAAATAAATAAATGTTTGAATTACCTAAACTTCTAAAGTATCACACCTCAATATTCAAAAAGTGATATTAGTGATTACCTAACTTTGCTACCTGCTACATGTTTTTTTTATGCATACGAAGGTAAAATTCCTCATAACATTTGGGAGAGTTATCGATACCAGATTCATCGCCATAAATCACAACAATATGCAAATTAAAAAATAGCATTATAAACTTTCAACATAAACATTTAGAAAATCAAAACCAACGAATTCATCAAACTGATAATAGTTTATGTTAAAAATGATTTATAAAATTAAATTAGGGTTTCGATTTAGAAAACTGTAAACGTTAAATTATTTAAATTGAAAAGATAAATCTTACCAAAATTGAGTAGTTAATTTCATTCGTTTGATTTTTCAAACCACCAAACATCCGATCGCTTGGTTTATTAATCAAAATTGTTTCTTTGATAAACAAAACGGTTATGATCCACCAAATTGTTGCTTCACAACAAAACAGTTTAAGTATCATAGATCCAGACAAATGCCTTTGTATGGATCTTGATTTTAGAGGTTTTTATTTTCGGGTTGAAACAGGGATCTAGAGAGAAACATGTGTGTTGGAGAAGATTCATAGGTAAATAATTTTGGATCTGATTGTGTTTTTAGGATTTTGATTAGGGTTTTTTGATTGGGGATACTTGGGAGGATAGATGTATGTGTGTTTTTTTGAATGTGTAAAAAATGAATGAGGTACATGGTCTTCCTCCCAATTCTCGTTGACTGCTTTGGAGTGAAATTGAAGGACAGCCGTTGGATAGGGGTAAATGCCACGTGGCAGGTTTAGAAGAATTTTGAAGAGGAGATTGGTCAAGAAAACCTTGTTTTATATACATAGTAGATTTTCTAAATATAAATGAGGTGTTAAGTTTGAGGAATTTATTTTGTTGTTTTGCGTATTTTCTAAAACGATTCGTATAACATGCGCCCGTTTAGCCCGCGCCCGTTTATCCCGTATACCGTTTGACCCGTGGCGTGTACCGCCCGTTTTGCCGTAATTCAGTAACTGGGCTTTTGTTATACTCTCACTTGGGCTTCTTTGTTTTCCAAATTGACAAACAATATAATCCTGGGCCACATAATGCATTCAAAACAATGTAACACAGTGACACATAGAAAGCCCATATGCCAATAAACCCTAATTCCTCCACTCTATATAAGCTATCATTCTCTTGACATCCATCAAACCCTAAAAAACCAGTCTCAATGGTCTTAAAGTAAAGCCTCTTTTAGAAAGAGCATCTCAAGGAATGTTGTGTCAGAATAATAGTTGTTGGAGGAGAAAAAGCCGCCGGTGGAGGTGGCGTCGCCGGTGACGGCTTGTCGAGGCGGTGATTCTTCTTGAGGCGGTGCCGCTTTGATTATGAACACCGCCACCATTCCCGCCATCGTCGCCGCCACCTCCAGTTGCGGCATTTTCTTCGAACCAACCCACCCCCACCTGCTTCCGATGGAGCTAAATAGCTAATGCACCACAATCTGATAGGCTGATAGCTCTCTCTAGATCTGAAGTATTTTTTATTTATTTATTATTTTTTTTTAATGAAATAAAAACTAGTGATGAAAAATCAAAGGCTTGTTTCTCAGAAACATTCGCAGTGGCCGCCTAAGAACTTTCGCCTTCGCCAGGCTTGAGAGTTTATGCTGCTTTTTGCTCCTTCCTTGGATGTCTGAAGTTTTTATAAATATATATATTTTTTAACCTATAGTTTTTTTTTGTTTTTTAAGTAACATTTTTGTTAATACTTTTCTCAGTGATGATTATCATAGATGACGAGTCTGATATATCCATTCCATTCATTATGAAGACGATTCGAGGCATTTGTCTGAGAGTTAAACCTTTTTTTTTTTCTGTTTTTTAAACCTAGTTTTGTCTTTGTTATACCTGTTTTTTGTAATATTTTAAACCTTATTTATATTTGTATACTATATGTCTTGTTGCTATGCCTTATCAACAAGTTCTATTTCTATTGTGATTTAAAATTGCAAATTTTCTAGAGAGTTTACAAGGATGTATTCTTCAAAATTTTAGTAATCCCGGCTGTACTTGATTGCAGCAATTCAGTTGTGTATATTTTTCATTTTGGTGATTTGGTCTGTAAATTCACGTTTTTACAATGTTTGATCTATCAAATGGATCAGGGTATCTTAATGGGTATGGGTTTGTAAACCCACAACTCTTGTGTTTAGATTATGTTTATTTTTATGGTTTCATAACATTATTTATAAATAAAACTCACTAATAGAGTAGTTTTTATAGTTTTATTTATAAATAAAACTCACTAACTACACAATTTATATCGAATGAAATTTATTCATTCCATATCATGCCTATAAACGAGGAATGAGCTTGGTACCGAAATGGTGGTATCAAGTGCGTATCCGTTTCGTACTTGATGGGATTTCGGTAACCATACCACTAACGGGTGTGGAAAACGGTACATAATTGGTTTTCTTGTTCTTCAAAACCAGAGTAAACATATCAGAACAAACCATAGACGAAGAATATATTGTTTACTTATGTTTCATCTTTGAAGAAAAGATTAATTAATAATAAGCGTAACTCAATATATTAATACTGTGGGTGAGTAATCTAGTTCATATTCATCTTCTTATATTACAAAGATAAAAATAACAATAGACATAAATCATTAAAAAAAACTAATTAATATTAATGAAATATGATTGATGATGAATGCCGACATAGTTTTATGAATGTAAGCGTGATGATTTTTGTGATTTGTCACAGAAAGATAGGAGTCCTTTTCTATAACTTTGCGTTCGGATGTATAACCGTCTTTTTCTAACCTAGAACGCATTAGGTATTTCCCGTTTAGAACTCGTCTTATGAATAAATTTACATATCGTCTTCAAAAGGGCACGTTATCTTTTACATTTTGGTATTTCCCGTTTAGAACTCGTGCCCTTTTGAAGTCGTCACATGTTTCTTAGTACTTAAGAACCGGTACTTGTTTGGTTTGGTACGGTTCTGATTCTGTACGGTACCGAGCAAGGTTGCAAAAAATCGCTAGGCGTGGCGATCGGGTACCGTCTAGCGATTAATCGGTTAGGCGGGGATTAATTAGATTGGATTTTTTATATATAAACTTAATATTTTTTGAAACTATATGGCCGATTTGGCCGATCTAGCTGATTTTTTTTTTCCAATTTGGCTGATTTATCTCTGATTTGACCGATTATATCCGTAACCGAGTTGACCGATTTATCCGATTTTTTGACCGATTTATGCCCGATTTTTATCCGATTAATCGGTATGTTGACCGATTTTAACCAAACCGATTAATAAGGCCGATTAATAAAAATTGTGGCGGTTAATCCTCGCCTAGCGATTAATCGGCCGCCAAGACCGATTTTTGCAACACCAGATACCGGTACTATTACGTTTTTGGTTGGTAAAGGGGTTCGGATCGAAATGCTCATCTCTAGTTTCAAATAATTCAATTTTTAACATTTCATAGCTTGTTGCGAAACTTTATTCAAAGAAAACACAAACCCACAAACTATACTGAGTATATTGTATAGTGTCCACAGTCCAGTGTTTACAAAATATATTGTGTACGTTTAAGTCGATGTCAATTGTCTTTTATAATAGTAACAAAAGATTAACTCATTTAAATGAATATCATTTATATAGTATCAAAGTTAGCTAGCATATCACAAAAGTTATTTTGTGTTGTTGCATTATAGGCTCTTAATGGGCATGTTTGGTGAAATGGGCTGGGGCTGAAGCTAGAGCTGAGGCTTGAGCTAATATATTATAAGCCGAAATTAAATTTTGTATTTTTATAAACTTGTTTGGCAAATGAGCTGGGGCTGGGGCTTATTATTGCCAAAGTAATAAAAATGACATAATTAAATGAGTTTTTGTATTTATTAAATATTTTTATGAGTAAATAAATAATTTATTTTTCAAAAGCCTCGGGTTAAAATTTTTAACCCCAATCAACTTATTTTATAAACCCTTGCATAAACTGAATGACAAACAAGAATATATATAATGATGTATGACACTCGTTACTAGGTGCGTACAACCATCTAATCTTGATGCCATTATATGTGATGGGGCCACAATCTCGAGTTGAGGCAAACCGACACATGGCTCATGACTTGACAGAAAACCAAGAAAATAATTACTCCAAAAATGAAAAATGACACATGAAGTTTGTGTCATTTTCTTTGACCCATAAGAAATATACTTCGCGAGTTTTAATATGAATCATTGAGTAAAGAATCCCTAAGCATGGAGTATTAATTAAAAATGATAAATATGTTTTGTTGTTATTGAAAATGAAGTTCCTTCGAACATACCTAAATTATGATCGTTTGACTTTTCTGGATCATTCTTTCCTTCATCAATTAGTTTATTTAATAATTTTTCTCGATCATTTTATCCCTGTATACACACAAGGCCACTATTAGGGCCCGTTTGGTTTGTAAATAGGTTTAGGATTAGGATTTAAATTAGGATTATGATTTGGATTAAGAGAAAGAAATTATATTTATATAATATTTTTTGTAAAAGTAATTTTTGTTGTGTATAATATAATATTTAAATTTAAAGATTTAATATTATTTATATAAAAAATGAAATAAGAATAAACAATGAGTGGTAGATAAAATATTTGGCCTCACAATTTTTGAAAAAATAAGCAAATCCTACCCTTAGGTGGGATTTCTACAAATCTTTATATTTGGTAATCATCCCAATAGTGGGACCCACAAAAGTAAACCAAACAACAAAAGTTGGCATGGTTCCCAAATTCAAACCCCATCCCCTCAAACCAAACGGGCCCTTAAATTAACCGAAATTATTGCTTTTGAAGACGACTGTTTTTTTCACACCAAAAGAAGTTGAAATTCTTTATTTAGTTTTTTCGAACAGAAATTCTTTATTTAGTTGATTGTGCTGATTTCGTTGTGCATACTTCACGATTATGTACTGCTCAAACTGTCTCTCAATTTTTTATATAATAAAGTAAAACCCCTATTGGAATTTTTCCATTTCAAAAAAATCAATTCATACCTTATTAGGTAATATTTTTTAATTAGATTTTTTTTTTCTCTAAATATTTATTTATTTGGCAAAAACCTAAACCTAAAATCGTGACTTGAGTTACATTCCTTATGTACTTCTAAATACTACTGATATTAGATAATTATAAATCATGTGTCTATCATCATCTACGCCATTATATCATAATATCATCGATCATCATCACCAACAAATCGTTTCATCATGAAACCAATCATCATTATATAGACGCTGATTTGATTTGATTCCAATAAAGGTATTTTTTTCCTTCTTCCCAAAACCCTAAATATAATTTATCCCTTTATTCTCAAAAAAACTTAATCACACATAGTTAGACCACAGATCCTATGTATCATAATTACTTATCAGCAAAGCCTCCCATCCTTATGATTGTTTCTGAGGAAAAGAGAAGCTGGATTGAATCAAGGTAAAACTGTTACTTTTAATTCGCCCTTGATTATATTGTAATAGGTATGTGATGTTTTGTATATTTGTTGTGATTTAGTTATAAATCATAAGTAAGAATTTGGAAAAACACTATTGTTTCATTAATGCTTTACCCGTTTTCCTATTGGAAAAAGGGTTATTTGGTCTTTGGATAACGGGTATATCAGTGTGACAAAAACAAGTACAATTGCCCACCCGCAGTTGTGGCTTCCCTGGCAGCTATAGCCTAAATCGCCTTTGCAAAAAACCATAAACCACAACCCCTAACCACAAAAGTACTGGCCACATGTGACTAGGTATGACAAGTAACGTCCCATTAGGAGTATGGTGCGAACACAGCAAAAAAATTATCACCTTGCTTTGTAGTCGTTCATGCAGCTGTCCTATTATATGTTTGATTAGAAAGTCAGCTTTTAAGGCCAAAAGCTTTGTAGCAGGGGGTGTTGTCGCTAATACACTATGGGTATCCAACGGTCCAAAAGTAAGTAGTTGTTGTTTTACCTTTGTAGCAGAGAAGTAATAAGGTCTTAAATTAAATATATATGTGTCAGAGAGGGTGTTGTCATTAATAACACAGTGGGTGTTAACAAACGGTCTAAAAGAAAGTAGTTGTTTCACCTTTGTAGCAGACTAGCAATAAGGTCTAACATTACAAAGCTTTGTAGCAAAGAGGGTGATGTCAATTAAACACTAAGAGCTGTACATAATCAAAATTTGTAGTTTGTATGGCTGTTGAAGGTAGCCATAAAGGACCGACGTAATGACATACATGTAAAATTTTCAGTTTGAATAGTCGTTCAAAGCGGTCATTAAGAACACGTGTGGTGCTGTGATACGGATAGGACGCTAAACCACATGATGCTGTTAACCAAACTGTGTAGTGTTAATAGTTGTTCTAAGTAGTCACTAAGAATCATAAGAAGTAACAACATGCAATGTAGTGCGTATACATGTAATCAATTGGATGGGTTGTGTCTACACCCACAACGATATTTAGACCATATTTGAGCGGGTCAATCTCTTGGCTACACATAAAGGGTGCACTACCTTTTGGTATACATGTAAGTGTCACTTCTCCATGATGGAGGAGGTTGTGTTTCGATTTTCTTTATTTATTAATGTAACAAAACTTAATTTCATATAGGTAGTTGTATTAAATTAATGGAGGAGGCTGTGTTAAATGCTGCAACAAAACTCAGTTATACTTAGTTGTATAATCATATTTACTGTAATTTTTGGCATGTATGTATCACGGTATATAATTAAATGAGTAATTCCCAAACACCGTTGGTTATCACGGTATTCAACATGATGACATTCAAGGTAATGTTGTTGTTTACATTTTTTTCCCTTTTGGGTTGCATAAAGACATAAGTTTGGCTATTAACTCCAACTCGAGCTATTCTTGAGTTTTGGGAAATGCAGTCAATGAAGACGTTCAGAGGATCAACCATTGATATGGCCGTACAAGTAGATTAGAATCGGCTTATGGTAACTGGATTTTAGTTAACACGTGATTTATTGGCAGAGCTCATAGACATATTTAGGCATAGACCTTACTGCATGTTGTTGTAATTTATGAATGGGAAGTTAAAAATTTTCTCAGTTGGAGATATTATTTGAATGACAGAAGCAATAGACAAAACTATTGGACCATTAATCCTTTCGAAGTTTTTGTTCATTCATTAGATTCTTTATTGACTTTATAATGCGGTTAAATACACAAATTTGTGGCTGAAACTTGAGCTGTAACTGCCACCTACTTGGAACAAATAATCCATAAGAATAAATTTGTAATACTTCGCGGGTGTTCATAGAAGGATGGAGGGAGTTCATAAGAGGAAGGAAGGGGTTTATTTATAAGTGATTTTTCATTACGAATACACTGGAAAAAAACATGTAAATGAAATAAAACATGTAAACGAAACAATGTGCAAAAGTTATAAAACAATGATCTTCAAATGAGGTAGCATCCTAACTAGACAGATGTGTTCGGTCGGCGTAATAATAACGCGACTTTTTTATATAGTAAACTGAACCTTAAGCTGCTTGGTTGCTGAAATTTTATCCATAAAAGTGATTTAACAGGGCTGTTTGGCTGCTATCTCTTTTATGCAATTATATGATCTTTAAATGTCTGTTTGGTTGCTTATGTTTTGTGCAGAAAATTGATTGTAAAGGATTGTTTGGTTGTTGAATATTTAAGCAGAAAAGTGCTTTCTAAAGGTTTTTTTTATTTCTGAATTTTGTGCACAAAAGTAATTTTAAAAGGCGCTTTGCATTAAGATTTGGGTCTACTAATTACATGGGAATTCAACATTTTTAACTATATTTATTATTTGTAAAATTGCTTCTCATAAAGGGGGTGTTCAGGATTTGTTCACTGAAATTGTTCATAAAGGTTTGTTATGCCATTAAAAAATGCGAGATTGCCTAATATCATAAATAAAATAACTTAGCTTGACAGCAAGTACCACATGCTAAATGAAGCCTATTTGACCCGTTAGAGTTATAACATACTCAAACCAACCCATTACTATGGCACTGGTCAAGAAGGCCATCGGAATAAGGAATGGTCAAGGAGCATTTATCACCTATTAACAAGTCCATAGGGGGTATTTGGAGCGGTACTGGTACATCGGGGGTATTTGGCATAAGGGGGTGTTAAACTGCTATTACATGTTGTTAGTGTAATGACAGACAAGTGATTGATTTTTTATGATCCATGTTACATGTTACATGTGTTTTAAATATTGAGTGAATTTGGACACGGTTTGACCCGATTTAGAAAGTATGACCCATCTAGCCTTTTAACATTGTAAAGTCTTGGTTTATGTTGTGGTTTATTAGTATAACTGCGTGTAGGAATGTCAATCACAAGCACCTCTTTTTTTAGTGTGATTTCTCAAATAAAGTCTGGTACATGTTAAAAATTATGGTTAGGCTTGATCATGCTCTTAACAGTTGGTATGATATGCTTGATTATCTCATGAAAAGACCTATTAACAAGCCCATATGGAGCATTTTGTAGTGATTGTTGTTGGATGCCTCTGTTTATATTCTATGGCAGGAATGAAACTTGAGAACATTTAAAAACAAATGAAAAACTTTGGAGGAGGTTTAAAACTTGATAAAAGATGTTGTTAGGCTTAGAGTGAAGAGCGTAAGTCTTAACACCTCTGCTCAAATTTTAGAAGCTGCTGACATATGGGACTTTCATGTGAATCAGTCTTATAGTAGGAAGAAAGTTCAATTTAGTTCATGAAAATAGTTTCTTTATGTGTACTGATGTGGTGCAGTAGTAAAATGGTTATTTGGATGGGTTGGAAATCTGAGATTTTCTGGATTAAATGGAGAAATAAGGTTGGTAATTTTGTATTGAATGTTGTATAATGAGTAGAAGAATTGGTGTTATTTTGATGTTTAGTATTGATGATGATAGTGGTGTTTAGGTTTGTATATTGGTGATTATGGGTGTTGTCTGGTGCATAAGGGGTGTTTGGATTATGTTTATTTGGAGGGATACTGGTGCATAGGGGGTATTTGGCATAAAGGGGTGTTTGGGATATGAGTTTTTCTTTAATATGGTTATTGCTGTTGTCATGGAGACTTGGGCTATTGGGACATTTATTTCTTTTGGATTATGGGCTCATAAGTTTGCTTATGGTTGCGGCTCTGTGTGTTTGGTTTATTTAAGTAACATATTCTTTCATGTTTGTGAATAAATTATTCGTTGGCGATTCTATCTTATTTGTGAGGACCGAGAATGGGGATATTTGTGTCGGATTAGACGAGATAAGTGAGGGGGCGTCAATGGTCCTGAATCATATTGATTACGGTGGAAGGGGAAAATGAGGCATGAATACATTATCAAATCGACACCCCTTGCAGCTAATGGGCAGCCATTTGAATTTGCTTATTACCCACTTGCATGCACTCCATATTTTTGTGTTAAGGCTTCAACTTTTACTGCTTTGCTGAATAATAAGCGATGCGCTGGAATGAGGTTCAAAATGGCTTTTGAAACAGAGGATTCATCAAGTATAAGCTGGTTCATGAGAACCGTATCGTCTATTGAAGTTTTTGACCTGTTTAACTGGTCTAATTCCCCATGGTGTCTTCTACAGGTAACAAATATATATATTTGAAAAAGCTCTTTATAAACCTGTATGTCTATAATAAAGTACTAAAGTGTTATTAGCATTTTCGGATCGATTTCACATATATAAAAAAGTTACGCCTCTTTTCCATCAAAACCCTAATGATGAATCCATTCTAGATGCTCCTAATAATGGTGTCGTGCCTACTATAACTTTTGTGTGGCAGGTTAGTTTTCTAAGCAATATGTCATGAAAGGGAAATCGGACTTGGCATCTTATCGATATTAATCTTCAGTTAACATATCATGAACATTTCGCGAGTTCTTTTTTAAGCTTAGTTTAACTTGTCTATACAGGTTGCAGAAGCGTTACCTGTAAATGATGCTTGGAACTGCATCTTTGTACCAATCACATCCTTGGGTTCTCGTCGTTGTCCCTAAAGGAGAGGCATTAGGGATTCTTGCTGACACAACAACACGTTATGAGGTGCTTGAAATTCATAACTTATATTAGTGTCCAACTTATCAAATAATTTGATGTTATAGTCATCATACACATGTTTTATTTTTGATATATTCAATAGATTGATTTGCGTAAATAATCAATAGTAAAGTTTACCTCCACTCCTACTTTTCCTTTCTTACCCGCCTGTCAACCACCACTTGTCAACAACGTGTACAGAAAACCAATCATGTTAGCACTATTTGCCAAAACAACAACCACTTAATTCCCCAAATTGTTAAATAAGTCCAACAAAATCGACGTATGCTTCGTGTTCATTAACCTTACACTAGATATTATTGTTTGAAGCTCTATTTTTAACAGTTTTATAATATATTGTGAAAAGTCATTGATGATCAGTATCTTTCTTTTCTGTGTTACTGTTAATAGTAATGTTGTTTTGTAATCTAATGTTTCTTGAGATATGACCTATTATCTGTAGTAGCTACTGTTATCGGCTTTCTTGGTTTCACAGTATTGAAAAAGGGGTCGAGTTGGATTGCCACCTGGTTGAATTTGATGATGTCCATTACCATATTCAGGTTAGCCAATCAAAGTTTCTCTTAAAATGACTCCCTTCTTTTTGGGTATGAAGCAGTGTCAAACCAAAATACCCAACAAGCATTAGCTCGAATGAGTTTCATAATTTTATTTTCTGGCTGATCGAACCCTTATGTAACATGGCTACATTTTGTTAATTTATTTGCAATCCACTGATGATGCTAATGGGCCTAACAGCATAGATGCACCAAAGGGTCTTCTGGGATCCATACCTAATAATGCATTTCAAAAAATGCGTGTTAGGAAGGACTGGAATGTTGACCATAGGGTAGCTTTAGATCAACAAAATAAGAGATTACCAATATTAAAAACTGCAGTTGTTTACAGTGGCTTTCTTGGGACATCAGCTAATCTCCGGTATCAGGCATCCCAACTTCACATTTTCACAAGATGTTCTCGAATTTTAATATGAATTACATGTATATTATGGCTAGGTTGGGTAATGAATAACATGTAATTTCTGGTAAAGGTAAAAAAATGCCAACCAACTGACCCACCTAAACTTTATCCATTTATATACTGTAATACATTGATGTTCTAATTATGAATACATAAGTCACAAAGTTAAGATAATGGTTTGCGTATTTGAATACCACAACAATAGTGAGTGTTGCACCCGAGTGAGTCGAATGAACCAGCCGGCTTTGAAATATTACATACGACTTATATAGAAGTACTTAAGCTATTTGCCAATACTACTTCTATTCGTCCTCCCAATTCTTGATTTATCAATATTTCTTCACGTCATCGGTTTCAAAAGGTAAGTCTTTTTTCGTTATTTTCTCCTTCTTT
Organism: Artemisia argyi; assembly: GCA_030686995.1. Lineage (NCBI taxonomy): Eukaryota > Viridiplantae > Streptophyta > Magnoliopsida > Asterales > Asteraceae > Artemisia > Artemisia argyi. The sequence goes on from JARVZY010002510.1 coordinate 13,247, forward strand.
TAAGTTTGTTTTGTTTGCAAATATTATGGTATACAAAAGGGATGGTCAAAACAAACTACTCTATAATAGTATGAATTTGATCTGATGGAAGTGTCCATATGCTGCAAATTTTACTTATTAACCCATCTCAGGGATGTGATCGATTGGACGTGGTCTTTCAAGATGGAAATCACTATTTCGAATTCTCATTTTGATTTTTTACAATATTCTGTGTGTAGGGGTGTTTGGAATTTGCTTAAAAGTGTAATTTTTCCTAATATTTTGTATATAAGCGTGTTTGGGAATCGCTTAAATGTGTATGTATGTTTTTGTAATAATAAACTTTATAGCAAATCAATCAAAAAGAATTATTGTTGCAATGTCTTGCTTTTGTGTGATTCATAGTCTTTCATTGACTTTTTAATATTGCCTTATAATGGTTTGATTTTGCAGCTGCATTGATCAGATTTGGCAAGAATATGATTTTTTTGTAATACATAAACAATCTTAGCTATATAAGCCTCCTGTCCATGTATCATCAAAAGTGAGTTATTGTCTAAGTTGATCGATGCAAAACAAACTCAATTTTGTTACAATTATGCACCATTGGTTTCCTAATTAGTATTATTCAAAAAAATAGAAAAAACCCCGTGCGTGCACGGGTATTATAACTAGTAAAAGAATACAAAAGGTTTTACAAGCAACATATATAATGCATAACAAAGAATAAAAAAAGTTTTACAAGCAACATATATAATACATAACAATAATATGGTACACGGTTATATTAGAACAAGCAACATATATAATGCATAACAAAAAGTTTTACTTCACACGGTTATAATGCCCTTATTCGGAAGGTAGCTAATCCGATACATATTAATGATTACCGTCCTATTTCTTTAATTGGGGTTCCATATAAAATCATTGCTAAACTTCTAGCAAATCGTTTATCATAAGTAGTTAGTCAGCCTTTATATCGGGGTCGTCAAATTCTTAATGATCCACTTATGTTAAGTGAAGTTATTGAATTGTAAAAGAAGCGGAATAAGAAGCTCATGATATATAAAGTCGACTTTGAGAAAGCCTACAATTAAGTAAGTTGGAAATATTTCGATTTCATCTTGCAAACTCTCGCCTTTGGTTTAAAGTGGCAGTGGTGGTTTAGGTGTGTTTACAGTCGGCTAGGACGCCCATACTTATGAATGGAATCCCCTCTTCTGAATTCTCTATTAATCGTGGGTTGAGGCAAGAATATCCGCTTTCTTCGTTCTTATCTCTCCTTGTTATGGAAGGTATTCATCTTGCATTAAAAGATGCGGGCCAATTAAACTTAATTCATGGAACAAAGATTGGTAGGTCTGGTTTTCTATATCTCACTTTTTTACGCAGATGATGTGGTTATTAGCTCGGATTGGAGACATCGAGATATGAACAATATCAATCGAGTTTTGTAAGTTTTTTATTTAGCTTCAGGACTTAAAATCAATGTCCATAAATCAAATGTGTCTGGCATTGGAGTGTCTTCAGAAAAAGATGACTGATATGGCTCGAGTCACGGTTGCGTAGCGGGCATTCTTCATTTTATATATCTTGGGTTACCCAACGGTTCTAACATGAACCGTACTGCCAATTGAAACAAATTGGTAGATCTTTTTCAGTCTAGGTTATCGTCGTGGAAAGCCAGCCTTTTATCTATAGAAGGTCGTTAATGTTAATAATAGAAGTATTGGGAAGTATTGGCATTTATTACATGTCCATTTCAGAGTGCAGGAAACGTTTCTTAAAATTCTATACAGGTTTCGGGCAACATTTTTTTTTGCTTGGGAATGAAGAAAGAAAGAAATTAGCTTGGATGAAATGAGTTATTGTTTTGGCTTCGTTTGATAAAGGTGGATCAGGAGTCAAGAGTTTGAAAGCATTTAACCTTGCTCTCCTCCAAAAATGGCATTGATAGTTGGTGTAGAATCTGTTTGCTTTATGGGTTCAACTTATTAAAGCAGTTCATGATCAAGACGTAGGATTTGATCAAAGGGAGAGGGGGTGGGGTGGGTTGTCAAACTCAAGGGTAAAGATTGCCGGGTCCATTAATCATCTTCATTCTAGCGGTATTATTCCAATGGGAACGTCAAAGTCCAAAGTGGGTTGTGGATCTAGGGTTCGGTTTTGGAAAGATACCTAGCTAGGGTACTGCCGATTAAATCTCGGTATAACAAGCTGTTTCGGTTGGATCGTACGACGATTGTTATATTAGAGATCGAATTTCAAATGGAGAGTGGTCTTGGAATTGGAGAAGACAGGTTTTGGGGGGTCGTAGTACCGAAGCGTTGAACTTGTTGTTGGTCGAGATCAGTAAGGCTGAGTTTTGATCAGCTGAAGATTCACGGCAATGGGTTTTACATAGTGACGGTTCGTTTTCTATAGGGGTGACTAGGAAACACATTGACGATATAATTTTGTTGTAGATGATTTCAATTACAGGATGGAACAAATCTTTGCCTCAGAAGGTAAACATTTTCATATGACGTTTACTTTTGGATAGGCTCCCTCATTGTTTAAACCTATCGTATCGTGGGTTGGAAATACTTTCGTTTTTATGTTCGGTTTGTAACGTGAGTGTTGAATCTACTGATTACATCTTCTTTACTTGTGATACGGTTGCATATGTATGGCGTCAAATTGGTATCTGGAGTGATGTTTTTTGCCGCGCTTGTGCTCTAATATGGAACGTATCGAGTGGCTTTAAAACATAAACGCTTCAAATGCAAGAAAAGATCGTATGTATGTGATTATTTCTGCTACTCTTTGGTTGCTTTGGCGTTATCGAAATAATGTTACATTTAGCTCTCAATCCATGAGGCAATGTGATATCTTTGATAATATTCGTTTAATTTTCTTTTCTTGGTTAAAGTTTAGAGGCGTTAAAACTTGTATTTGATTTGATTGGGTTAGACTTCTTTTTTAATTGTTTCTAGCTTCTTGTTGGAGTTTTGTTTTTTAGATATACCGCCATTTAAAAAAAAGGCATGCCTTGGTTGTGAACCAAAACTTGCGATCGATTTGGTTGTAGTTTTTCACAGCCAAATGTGGTCGGACAATATGAGATCGATGTTTCGTATTGGAAAAGTATGATGGTATGATTTTGGTTATGATTAGATATCATTAGTTCTTTTCGTGGCTCCTTTAGGGCCCTTAATCTATTTGTTCCTAAACTTACAAGGAAATGAAAGAACTCAATACCTAAAAAGATAATGCAAGGTATAGACAATGATAAGCCTTTGATGATTGATCAATGGGACACAAAATTTCTAATCAAATTCATCAACAGGTTTCGAGTTTCTAATATTCAATACGTTTTATGTTTGTATTATTGTATATATGTGGGCGAACCAATATTAAAAATGTTATTTTGGTTTAACATACAAATTTATAATGCATCAATATAGTCATATAACTAGATCATCAACACACTCAACCACAAGATATCACACTGGCCATGCACCTACATCTGTTTACACGTAACTTATGTTTTCTATCAAGTAGAGAACTTATGCTGATCTGAGGTCGAGTTGGTAATGAAATCCTTGTTCAGCATCGCCGCGGATACTAAATTTGTGATAACCATCACCAACTTTTGTGGAAACCGGAAACGAACCATTTGAATTTCGAATTGAGGGAAAAAAAATCCAATATCACATAAATTCAAGTTAACATACAACTCATAAATATTGCGGACAAAAGCATGGACCACTAAAAGTCGTTAAGCTTGTATTCTCTTGATAGAGGTTTATCTTAATTTTTAAAGAGAAGGTACATTAATTATTTAATACAACAAAGTACAAACACCAAAAATTTATTCTATCACGATAACATATCGAAGAAAGTTCTATATTCTCTTATTGATTAGGACAAATATACCAATAAATATAGTTTTATATGTAAACCTTCGGCCTTGTTATTAACTAGCTTTTAAAATTGATTACACGTAAAATCTCTAGTTATGTTTGTACAACAAATCAGAAGATACCGAAAATATACAAAATTTATTATAGGACACTCGTTTTGTTCAACGAGTTTAACTGAACCCTATAGCTTTAAAGTTTAAATCATGATTGATCAATATTTGAAATCATTACTCGGGCCATTTATTTTGTGCAACTTTATTTACTTGTGTCGTTCTCAAACATACTTCATTTCGCCAGGTGTAAAATAAATTCGGTTGGATATATTGATTGGGTCCGTTGAGAAGCACTGATTGATGATGATGAATATCTAGTTATTGTTTTTAATCGGTGTTGAGACAAATGGTCATAATCACTAGTACCCTAGTTTATGAGACTTGAAATTTATGGAAAATGACATGAGATTTATGGTAAATGAACGTGTCAATTTGGGATTAGGAGTTTGATACTTGATATTAGTGATTTATGATTGTTAGATGCAAGTCTCTTGAAAGCTTTAAACTCTAAACGATACTCAATAATTCACAACATGGTGACAAAAGTGTACATATATCATTTTAAAGATCTAACAATAGTATGACGCATGTCATAAGATCCTTAGAGCACAGGGGTAAGGTGCCCTCCCCTTGCGTTATACCTTAACACACGCACGTTAAGGTGCGTTATGCCTTAACACCATGGTGCCTTAAACCCACGTTAACGTGGAGAGTCATGCGCTTAGCGCAGCGTTAAGCTGCGATGTCGAATAAAAAAAAATTATACTTTGTCCCTTGTAATCTTTTATATTATTTGAATTTCAAAAACCAAAAATTACAAAACACCCCTTTTGATTTAAAATTCAAATCATAATTTAAAAATCAATATCGAATACAAATCAATACGAAAACATAAATCATCCAACGATACTCATAAAGCTTTTATATAGATTTGTAATTGTCGATAAGATCTGGCTTCTCTTCCCACACTTGCAACACTTGTTCCCTAACAATCTTCAAGGCGACATGAACAAAATTGGATTTGTAATTTTCGATGTGATCTTTTGTAAAATGTTTAGATGTATAAGTGTGAACAAAATTGGAATATCGTATGTTATTTATAGCTGGCTGAAACAATAAGAGCGGGATTTTGAATTTCAAATTTAAAATTTAAATTATGAAATGAGCGGGGTATATTTAAAATTCAAATTCAAAAAGACAGGCGGGATTTCAAAATTGAAATTTAAATTCAAATGGGAGCATGATAAATTCAAATTCAAAACGGAGTGGGATAAACTTACCTATATATAGCCTCATACACTGGATTGTTTATACACACACAAGACACAACACACATACACAATGTCTCGCAAAGACTTCTCCCAACAATTCACAAGTCACCGTGACTTCTCTCAACAATTACCAAGTGAACACGACTTCTCCCAGCAATTCCCAAGCTCCAACATGATTCAAAATGAACCGGTGAACCTCCACAGGAAGACATCTTTCCGGTATTCACTCTGAAAAATGAACCGATGCCCAATCCACTGGTTGTCCAACAACAACCCGATCAACCGGCAAACAATCCACCGGCAAGATTTGGGTTGACTGATGAAGAACACTTGGAGTAAGATTTGCAAGTCTTGAGAGAGGTTGAAAAAGCTGAGGAACGTGAGGCAGCTGCTCGTAGAGCTCGGGAAGAAGCTTGTACGGAGCGGTTAAACAGAGAAACACAATACCGCTGGGCTATGGGGTTAGGCCCTATTCGATCAGAGTCTTCGGCTTCGAGTGAAGAGGGCTATGTCTCAGATGATTTTTTTTTTTAATTCGTAGTTTCATTTAGATGTTTAATGTATTTTCATTTAATCGTACTTTTTATGTTTAATGTAATTCATGTTTAATGTAGTTCGTGTTTTAAATTTAATATTGAATGTAATTCGTGTTTAAGTATAATAGTTAATGTAATTTGTATTTTATAAATGTTTATGTTAGTTATCAAATGAAATATTAGTTTTAGTTTAGGGTTGAATTTGAAAATATTTAAGTTAAAGTTGAGTTAAGGTGAGTTATTGGACCATAATGTTTTTTGTGAGTTAAGGTGGAAATATTAAAACTGATATAACGCTGACGTGACACTGAGTTATAGTATAACTCACAAGCATCATACCAAGTGCTCTTAGAATATTTTCTTCTTTACAGTAAAATAAAGTTGTATGTTACATTTCGATGAAATTATAACATTTGTACATATATTGCACCATTATCACGATTTTATGCATCTTATTAGATACCAAATCATTGTCTTTCTTGAGTACAAGGTCCCCTCAAAATGATTGACATGTTATAGTATATGGACAAATTTACCATATTTTTTTGGGTAAAAGGTTAAAAAGACCCAGTAAATGTATTACTTTAAAAAACATTTAAGTACAAATGATATAGGTGGAGTCCCATATCTTAGCCCGTTACATAGGCGATAAAGCTTACATAACAAGGTGAATAGCTAAATAGCTTAAAAATAACAAAGAACTAGTGCTTATGACATGCCATAAGCACTTACAACTCAAGAAACAAAAAGAAACAAGCTAAACAGCAGATACTGTGAAAGATGGACTTTCACTTGTATTCGGATCCAACTTAGCCGATTCTTCATTTAAATTAGCAACATATTCTCCATCTTCATCTTCATCGTTCACCAATGTAGTATACGAATTAGATGTAGTAATGTAACCTTCCTTAGAGGTAGGACCAGTAGACTTCAATATAGACGACGATTTAGATATATTACCCATAGTATTAGCTCCCTTCTTAGGTTAACTAGTAGCCGCCTTCGGCTCATATCTGACATTTTGTTTAACAGATGGGCCAACAAACTGATTTCCATTAATAGACTTGGCCTTTTTCTTCTTCTTACCCACCTTTTGGAAACCATCATTATTCAGCATTGTTGGGAATTATACTAACAGTTACCACGGATAAGAGAAGATGTTACAACTGCAGAAGATTGTACTTGCAGTGGAAACTCATTACCACTGCAAGAACAATACATTACCACTGCTTATTAGATAACTGTTAGGAAACGTGTCTAGATAAATATAGAACAGATCTTGTGTATATCTTATTCTATTAGCTTTATACTTATCTTGTAGAAGAGGATTCCTTGTGCTATAAAAGGAGATCCTAGGTTAAAGGTTTTATATACGTTTTTCTAGAGCTTCAAGGTGTAACCCTAGTGATATCAAGATCACTCGTATTATTATCATTAATAATATTGGAGCTAATAGTTTGTTTACATACATTGTTTATATACAACTGTCTTACTCACAATCAAACTTCTAAGTGTTACTAAGTAGATTCCGCATACTTAGTGATATAATTCAAAGTATCAATCTAACACAAGTTCAAGGTGTTTAGATCCATCAAGTGGTATCAGAGCCAGGCTTTGATACTTTGATTTAGAAGACTCAAGTTCACTCAGAAGAATCAATGGAGACAGAAATCAGTAACTCAAACATTGCTACTAAGCTTCCAAAGCTTAAGTTGAATGACTTTGAGATGTGGAGGCTAATGATAGAACAATTCTTTATGGTCCAAGACTACACACTCTGGGAGATCATTATGGTTGGAAATTCTTTTAAACCAAGTTCTACTTCAGAGATGATTGGTGGCAAGGAAGTAATTAAGGTCAACACTGGACCTGTTACTAATGATGAAAGACTTCAGTTGAAGAATGATCTCAAGGCAAGAGGTTTGTTGCTGATGACACTTCCCAGAGACCAAGTACTAGCATTCAGCAAGTACAAGACTGCAAAGACTCTTTTTGATGAGATATGAGAAGTTTTTGGTGGTAATGATTCCACCAAGAAGACTCAAAAGACCTTGCTGAAGCAGACTTATGAAAACTTTGGTTCATCAAGTAATGAATCTCTTGATAGCATCTTCACAAGGCTACAAAAGATTGTTACTCAACTCACTGTTTTTGGAATTGAGGTAGAAAGGGAAGACCTCAATCTAAAGTTCTTAAGAAGCTTACCCTCTGAGTTTGGAACCAATGTTGCTGTGTGGGAAGATAAGCCAGAGTTGGAGACCATGAAACTTAATGACTTGTACAATAACTTCAAGGTTATTGAACAAAGATTGAAGAAAGCTGGCAAAATAAGCTCAAGTTCAGGAAGTGTAGCACTTATATCATCATCTCTTGATGATAGTTCAGATGAAGAAAGTGATAGTGATGATGACAGTGCTAACATTGTTGTTTCCACTGGTAGTGGAAGTGTTTCCACTGGTAGCTCAAAGAGACAGATTGCAGGGCTTAGTGATACTACTTTTTATGCTTTTATATCAAGTCAAGTGGGTGGTTCAATCCTCAATCATGAGGATCTAGATCAAATTGATGAAGATGATATGGAAGAGATGGACATTAAATGGCAAGTGGCATTACTAAGATTAAGGACAAAGAAGTTTTGGAAGAAGACTGGAAGAAAGATCAACATCAGTGGAAATGAAACAGTAGGTTTTGACAAAAAGAAGGTGGAGTGCTACAATTGTCATAAGAAGGGGCACTTTGCCAGAGAGTGTAGGATGCCAAGGAAGTCTGACAACAGGTCAACTTGGTACAAGCAGGACAAGAAGAAGGAACCTACTACTGATGAGCCAAAGGGGCTATTGGCCATTGATGGAGTGAGCTTTGATTGGAGCTTTATGACTAAGGAAGAGGAAGATGATTAAGAGTCTGCAATGGTTGCACTAATGGCTTTTTCTGACTCTGAGGTACAAATTGATAATGCTTGTTCTAAATCTTGTAAGGCCTTAAAAGATTATGAGAAACTTAAAGCACAATTTAATGAGCAACACATAGAGTTAACTCATACTAATTATAACTTAGCAAATCATAATAGAGGCCTAGGAGTTTTAGAAACTCAATTAGAGCATTATTGGGCAAATGAATCTAAGTTCAATGATGATATTGCAGTATTAAGAAGAGACTTAGATTATCAGGTTGCTGTTAATAAGGTTCTTAGAGAAGAACTAGAAAAGGTTAAAGTGGCTAGTGAGAATATAATGATAACTAAGCAAACACTGGATCATCAATCCAAGTGTATTGATAAAATTTGGGAAGCCCAAATTGTGAGCAAAGCTGAATCAGGTCTTGGATACAAAACTGTTCCACCACCTCTAAGAGGTGTTCCATCACCTCCTGGCATTGACTTAGCTCACACAGGTTTAGAAGAATTCCAGGAACCACCTATGACCTATGGACCAAAATTTGTTAAACCAGTTGAAATTGAAAAGGTTCAGGTTGAGGTTGATGTATTTGATAGTGCTAGTGACTCATCTCTTAAAGATGAAAATTTAAATATTGAGTCTAAACCCAGTGTTCCTGAGAATGTTAAAGTGGAGGTTAAAAGAAGTATTTCTGAAGTTGTCAAAGAGAAGCCTAGGTCACAACCTAATTTCACTAGGCCCACTACTAGATATGCAGAGATGTACAGAAGTAGGTCACCAACTCCTAGGGGTAATATGAGGAGTTGGAATCATGTTAAATCCAGGCAATTTGGTAGTGACTTTGTGTTCAATAACAAACCCTGTCATATATGTGGTAGCTTTGACCATTTGTCTTATAGCTTTACCTACCACTTGGGAAGAAGGGAAGTGTTTGGGAATACTAGGGTGAATGGACAAAATGCTAATAACTTAACTCACCCAAATCCACTTAGCAAGATGATTCCCAGGTCTGTTTTGCTTCATTCTGGCATTAAACCAATTTCCACTGCTAGACCAGCAGTTGCCACTGCCAGTAATAAAAACAGAGTTTACCCTAAGCCCCCTGTTACTACTTTTGTTAAATCTACTCAAACAGGGAAAAAGACCAATTTTGAAAAGAAAGTTAACAATAATCAGAAGTGGGTACCTAAAATTTCTAAGCCAGCAGTTTCCACTGCTAAGGCAGTAGTTACCACTGCAAGGCCAAAGGTTACCACTGGTAGGTCTGTTAACAAGAAAAGGGTAAATATGGGAAATGCTGTTAAGGCCTCAGGACGTTGGGAATGGAAACCAAAAGGAACCATCACCTCAAACAATCCTAATGGTGTATCAATGACCTTTGATAGATATAATTATATTGATACACGAGGCAGATCCAAGTCATTTGTGGCTTGGGTCACCAAAAGGAACTAATTCCTTTATTTTGTGTGCAGGGACATTCAAAGACTACTAATGATCAAGGATACTCAGACAGTGGATGTTCCAGGCACATGACTGGCAATAAGTCCTATCTTTCAGACTTTCAACCTTATGATGGACAATTTGTCAGCTTTGGAGGAGGAATTGGTGGCAAAGTTTCTGGAAAAGGAACAATCAAGGCTGGAAACATTGATTTTGAAGATGTACAGTATGTAAAAGAACTCAAGCACAACCTCTTTAGTGTGTCACAGAAGTGTGACAAAAAGCATAGAGTTCTATTCATAGAAGATTAATGCTATATCTTATCTAAGGTTTATAAGCTTCCAGATGAATGTGACATTTTGCTTAAAATCCCTAGAAAAGGAAATTTGTATAGCATTAACATGCAGAACATAGTGGCTAATAATGATGTTACTTGCTTGCTTGCTAAAGCCACTTTGGATGAATCAATGCTTTGGCATAGAAGACTTGGTCATGTTAACTTTAAAACCATAAACAAGATTGTAAAAGATGGACTTGTCAGAGGACTACCAGAGAAAAGATTTGAAAATGACCAAACTTGTGTTGCCTGTCTCAAAGGAAAGCAACACAGAGCTTCATGCAAGACTAAAGCATTCAATTCAATCAATCATCCACTTTTTATGCTGCATATGGACTTGTTTGGTCCTACCTCTGTGAGCAGCATCAATTTGAAGAAGTATTGTCTAGTTGTAACTGATGATTTCAGTAGATTCATATGGGTTTTCTTTTTAAGTACTAAGGATGAAACAACAGGCATTCTTAAGACATTCATCACTCAAGTTGAAAATCAATTTGAAAAGAAAATCAAGATCATCAGGTGTGACAATGGGACAGAGTTCAAGAATAAAGTTATGGATGATTTCTGCAGAGACAAAGGTATTAAAAGAGAATTTAGTGTTGCAAGAACTCCTCAACAAAATGGAGTTGTAGAAAGAAGAAACAGAACACTAATTGAGGCTGCTAGAACCATGTTAGCTGATTCTAAGCTTCCAGTGACTTTTTGGGCTGAAGCAGTTAACACTGTTTGTTACATTCAGAATAGGGTTTTAGTGGTCAAAACAAAGAACAAGACACCTTATGAGTTGTTTAGAGGAAGACCTCCTACTTTGGAGTTTATGAGACCATTTGGGTGTCATGTTACTATTCTCAATACCATTGATCATCTGGGCAAATTTGAAGAAAAGTCAGATGAAGGCTTCTTTGTTGGATACTCTATGGTTAGCAAAGCTTTTAGAGTCTATAACTTAAGAACAAAGAAGATTGAAGAGAACTTGCATGTTCAGTTTCTTGAAAATAAAGTAAACATGGCAGGTTCAGGACCAGATTGGCTATTTGATCTTGAAACATTAACAAATACAATGAATTATGTTCCTCTCACTTCAAGTACTGGAGACAAAGATCTTGAAGATTCAGAAGAATTCATTGATGAAGATGAAGCTTGAAAAGATGATGAAGATCAACTTGTTATGCCACTTTGGGACTTTGGTGATCATTCTGAAAAGACAAGTGATGCAGATGGTGTGAATTTTGGTGTTTCTAAAGATATTCCTACTAGCAGTGGTAACTCAATTCCCACTGCTACACCAGAAGTGTCCACTGAAAGCCCAAATGTGGAACATACTTCTCAGGAATCACCAAGTGATGATGTAGAGATCTCAAACATGCCTACAACATATGATATTCCTAGCACATCACAGTCTACCATTCACAAAGTGCATCCACTTGATAATGTTATTGGTGAACTTCAATCAGGTGTGAAGACTAGAAGACAAACAAAGAAAGATGATATTAATGGGTTCATAAGTGAAGTGTATGAGTCCAAGAAACATAGCAAGAAGAATGAGTGTTTGTTTTTCTGTTTTCTCTCACAGGTGGAGCCTAAGAATGTGTATATGGCTCTAGGAGAATCTAGCTGGGTTGAAGCTATGCAAGAAGAGTTGTTTCAGTTTAAACTTCAAAAGGTTTGGGTTCTTTGTGACTTGCCTGATGGTATGAAGGTCATTGGTACTAAATGGGTTTTTAGAAACAAGAAAGATGAAAGAGGCATTGTAATCAGGAACAAAGCTAGATTGGTTGCTCAAGGATACACTCAAGAGGAGGGTATTGATTATGAAGAAGTGTTTGCTCCTGTTGCAAGGATTGAGGCTATTAGATTGTTCTTAGCCTATGCATCATTTATGGGCTTTACAGTCTATCAAATGGATGTTAAAAGTGCCTTTCTGTATGGAACTATTGATGAGGAGGTATATGTCTCTCAACCTCCAGGCTTTGAAGATCCTCAACACCCAAATAAAGTTTACAAAGTGGTTAAGGCTCTTTATGGCTTACATCAGGCTCCAAGGAAGTGGTATGAAACCTTAGCTAATTATTTGTTGAATAATGGGTTTCATAGAGGTAAAATTGATCAAACTTTGTTCATCAAGAAAGACAAGGGTGATATTCTACTTGTGCAAGTATATGTTGATGATATTATCTTTGGGTCTACTAAACAAGAGATGTGCAAAGAGTTTGAGAAGCTGATGAAAGATGAATTTCAAATGAGTTCTATGGGAGAACTTACATTCTTTTTGGGGCTGCAAGTACAACAGAGTAAGGAAGGCATATTTATCAGTCAAGACAAGTATGTGGCTGAGATTATTAAGAAGTTCAAGTTTACTGATGCAAAATCTTCCAATACCCCTGCTGACAAAACCATTCACTTATTGTTGAAGAATGCTAGTGGTGCTAATGTTGATGTTCACACTTACAGATCTATGATTGGCTCTTTGATGTATCTTACTTCATCAAGGCCAGACATTATGTTTGCTGTATGTGCTTGTGCAAGATTTCAAGTGACTCCAAAGACATCACATATGACATCAGTGAAAAAGATTTTTAGGTACTTGAAGACTTATCCTAATCTTGGATTATGGTATCCAAGAGACTCTCCAATGGAATTGATCACATACTCAGATAGTGACTATGCTGGTGCAAGTTTGGATAGAAGATCAACTACTGGAGGATGTCAATTTCTTGGATGTAGATTGGTGTCATGGCAGTGCAAGAAGCAAACTATGGTGGCTACTTCAACCACTGAAGCAGAATATGTTGCAGCTGCTAGTTGTTGTGCTCAGATCCTTTGGCTTCAGAATCAATTATTGGACTATGGGTACAATTTCATGAACACCATTATCTATATAGACAATAGTAGTACCATATGCATTATTAAAAATCCTGTGCAACACACTAAAACTAAACATATTGAAATTAGACATCACTTTATTAGAGATTGTTTTGAGAAAAAGCTTATAAATGTTGTCAAGATTCATACTGATGACAATTATGCTGATTTATTAACAAAAGGGCTTGATGTGGGTAGGTTTCAAAACTTGGTAACAGGTATTGGAATGCTTAATCCATAAATTTTTGATGTCTAAATACTTTTCAGTGTTGCAGGATACTTTTTAGGTACTCATATTGTTTGTATTGTATGTATGGTTTTCTACTAACTTGTATGCAGAGTTATCAAGAGCACAGTGGTAAATAGCATACAACAGTGGAAAGATTGGTGATATTAGAAAGCAGAAATGAGTAATTTTATTGATTATAAAGAAGAGTACATCACAACCATCAACAAAATATTGTCACCGAAACAGAAAACCATTACATCTGACATGAACCTACAACCTCACACCTACTCTATAGGTTTCTTTCCTTTTCCCTCATACTGATGCTTGCCCTTGGAAATTTTCTTTCTCTTGTCATCAAAAGAGAGTTGTTTCCTTGGACAAGCAAGTCCCAGAACTTGCTTGGGAGGCCTTGTTGCTTGAGTAGGCTTGTCTACAGCTGGCCACTTCATGTTGTTTATTGCAGTTGTCAATGCTGTGGTGAGGGCCTTTGGAAGTTCTTTGGAAAGATCAAAGGTTGGATCATTAGCATCATCAGATGAAGAGCTTGAATAAAACTCTAGAGATGGAGCAGGATCAGCTGATATCTTCTTATTGGGCTTCATGCTTGAAGATGTAGCAGTTGCAGCACTTGGTGGAAAATATCCATTCCATCCAGCAGAGAGTTCTTCAGAGTCTGAGCAGTAACTGATTTCCTCATCTGAAGAGTCATCAGAGGAGATGTAGATTATTGGAAACCAACTCATGATGATGTATAGGGTTTGTGTTTATTGAAGAAAATTGTTAATGAAAGATAAAAGATGTTGAGCCCCCTTTTATATGCAAAGTCAAGGTCGAATTCTATTTAATGAAGGATATTTACTCCTACTTGTTTTGGTAGGTTGGAGGAGTAAATTTGGTTATTATCGGGTTGACTTTTGGAAGATATTTTTGTGAATAGTAACTTGGTTAAAAAGTTACTTTGGGTTACTTATTATGGGTTAAGTTGTAAGTTACTTTGGTTTGCATCAAACAACCCATATTATTGGAGTCATTGGAGTAATAAGGTGTGTATCATGAACACACAACAAATGGTTATTGATTCACCATGTCTAATCCACATAAGAATCAACTAGTCCAGAGCAAACGGCTATTGGTAAAGACTTCACAAATCCGTTTATGGTTGATAGTTTACCAAAAACTAGGTTATCAACTCACCATACATCCATGTGATCAAGAGTTGGCTAGTCCATAGCAAACGGCTAATGGTAAAGACATATCAAATCCGTTGATAGCTGGTAGTTTGCTAAAAACTATGATAAGAGCAGAAAATTTTCATGTTTTATTAACCACTGCTCTTTGATATGTTGTGAAAATTTTACCACTGCTAGTTCATTAGTTACCACTGCAAGAGTAATTTTTCCACTGATGAACTAGCCGTTACAACTGTTGTGTCAGTAATCCATTTTTTACTAGCCGTTGTAAAAATAACCGTCATTCCTTATTAATAGGGTAAAATCTTTTGTGAATTATCTACTTATTATGAATTATTTTTTTTTTCAAAGATAATTCTTTCTAAAGATAATTCACATTGCGCCTCTCCTCAAACTCTATTAGTATAAATTGATCATCATACGGCTTGCTTTTTATCTTGATTACTAACACTTTCATTCTCTTTTTCACAAATATCATGGCGATTCTAAAATTTGTCGAGGAGCACAACCAAGTGGCCTACTTACAAAAGTCAAACGAGAAGAGTGGCTCTGTTTTTCATCAGATTGTGGATGTTCTAAACAAAACTCATATAAGGTATGCCTTAACTATTAATCCCACAAACTATGTCTCTCATATCAAATAGTTCTGGAACACTGTGGAGTCCATAACTCTTGAACAGGGAGACACACAAGAATCTGTGGATGCTCTAAGAGCCACAGTTGATGGGGTAACTATTGATGTTACTGAGTCATCTTTGAGGAGAATTCCCCAATTGGATGATCTCAATGGTATCATCACATTACCTAATTCAGAAATTTTCACTAATATTGCTTTAATGGGGTATGATACATCAAAACAAAAAGTCACTTTTAGAAAAGGATGTTTTTGTCCCCATTAGAGATTTTTCATTCATATTCTTTTACATTGCCTAAGTCCTAAGAAAACATCTTATGAACAATTTGCATCAACCATGGCCTATCCTTTGGTTTGTTTGGCAACTGATAGGACTTTCAATTTTTCAAAGTTTATTTTCAATAATATGAAAGGCAATGTAAAGAGTCTATATAAATTTTTGATGTATCCAAGGTTTGTGCAAGCAGTGTTAAATGAGTTTCAACTGCACCCTCACAAAAGAATTTATGAACCTTCCACTCTTAAGCCAAAAGTTTTTCAAAATATGTCTAAGGCTTCAGAACTTTGGAATGGGGAGGTTCATCCACTTTTCCCTCAAATGCTAGCTAAAATTTCTCAAGTACAGGGTGAGGATGCACCAATCCCAGCTGCATCTCAAAACACACCCACTATTGTTGTTCCACCAATTCAACATACCCCTGCACTCACTCACACTTATGAGAGAAGGTCTAAACAGCCAACTTCTCTCATCTCAACATTGCATGTTGCTGAGCCTTTTGGTTTAGGAACAAGCAGTGGTGGTTCAAGGCTTAATCCTAGTCCAAATAGGGAAGAGCCTGAATCAATGCCTCATGATTCACCTTTCCCAGCAGGTTACACAGTTGGAAGTGATGAAGGCAGTGTGCAACAAAATGAATTGATGGACATTTGTACCAAGTTAGTCAAGTAGGTTCAAGCTCTGGAGAAAGACCTGGCACAGACCAAAGAACAACATGCCACAGAGCTGCAGACATTGAAGGATGAGATTCAAAGATTGCAGAAAGAAGTTGATAATCTCAAGAAGCAAAGATCTCAGGTTGTATCATCATCCTCTTCACCTTCAGATGAGTTTTCTGCAAGTTCTACTAAGGTTTTGGGAGATTCTTCCAAACAGGGGAGGAAAATAGATGCAGAGCTTAAGGGGAGGAGTAAAAATTTTGATAAAGATTTTGCTGAGCTCAATGATTCTGATAATGCTCAGGCAAAAGATGATGTAGCTGAGACTGAGGGGAGGAAATTGGATTTTGAAGATATGGATGCTGACGCAGGTTTTAACTTTGATGATTTAGTTGGAACTGCTGAGCCAATTTCCACTGAAGTAGAACAAATTCCCACTGATCAATCTTTTCCCACTGTAAGAGAAAAGGTTACCACTGCTACTCAAGAAGTTACCACTGCAGAGGAAGAAGCTGCCAGAATAAGATCAGTTAAAGGAAAGGCTATTGTAGATGCTTCAGATCAAGAGACAAGAAAGATTTCTAAGTATGAACAAGCTCAGATTGATTTTGATGCAAGATTAGCAGAGCAACAACAAGCTGAAGAGTATGAAAGAAAGAAAAAGCTTAAAGAAGATGAAGTAGATAGCTTTATGGAAGCAACTAGGTTAGATAAACTTGAAGCAGTAATGGCACAACCACTTTCAGTTGTTTCACCTATGATCATGCATGAGAAACCTCCATTGTTCACTTATGTGCCTACAGAAGAGGAGATTGACTATTTGGTTAATAATGATCAGATTATCAGGAAGAAGGCTATTGAGTTAATTGCTAATACAACCATGAATGAAGAACAAAGGTCTGCTCAACTTAAAGATTTCATTTAGATGAAGAATCAGTAGGCTCTTGATGAAATCATTGAGGATGTTAGAAAAGGTCAAAAGAAGTCAAGAAAACCTACAAAGGCACAGATTATTGCTGAGATGAAGACTTTTTGTTGCCATGTTGGTAATATGAAGATGGCTCAATTCAAAGGAATGTCACATGATCAGATTGAAGGAATTTATTACAGAATCAAAAGACAAGATAGTAAATTCATTCCAATGGATCAAGAACCAATAGTTATGAAGACAAAAAGGACTGGAGAGAGTCTTGAATCAAAAGATGGAAAGAAGTTGAAGACTCAGAAATCATCTCAAGCAACAGAGGGTCCCAACAAGTTGACAGAAGAGCAAGTTACAAACATGTTATTCATAGAGACTGATGTTCTTAATATTGAACCTCTACAAGCAAGATATCCAGTAGTTGGTTGTGAAATTTTTTCTGATAATTTTGGTGTTGCCTGGAAGATCATCAGAACTGGAAGTGTCACAAACATTTGCAGAGACTTTGAAGATATTGTTAGATGTTGTGATAGAGAAGATTTGGATACCTTGTGGAGAATTGTTCAAGATCAGTTTAAGAAGGACGAACTTGTTGATGTCAAAGCTAAGGAGTTATGGGTTCACTTCAGAAGACTATATGAACCTGACCCAAGTGATAGGTATTGGAGATTTGAAGCTCATGGTACAAGAACTTTGTGGAAATTCTATGATTCAAGTTCTGTACATCATGTTTCTACTCAAGATGGAGTTGATGTCTTTATGCTGGCTGAGAAAGAATATCCATTGAGAGCTGGAGTATTAACAGTGATGTTGTTAGAGAAGCTTAGGTGCTGGGAAAGAACTGAAGTCATAGATGATTTGCTACAAAGGATTTATGATCAAAGTGTGAGAGCTGATAGAGAGTTAAGAAGAAAAAGATAAGTGTTTGGAAGAATTCCCATATCCTCATGTTTATTGAATACTTGAAGAAACTTATTGATTTATGTATTAATCATAAGTTAGGGGAGGATTGTTGGGAATTATACTAACAGTTACCACGGATAAGAGAAGATGTTACAACTGTAAAAGATTGTACTTGCAGTGGAAACTCATTACCACTGCAAGAACAATACATTACCACTGCTTATTAGATAACTGTTAGGAAACGTGTCTAGATAAATATAGAATAGATCTTGTGTATATCTTATTCTATTAGCTTTATACTTATCTTGTAGAAGAGGATTCCTTGTGCTATAAAAGGAGATCCTAGGTTAAAGGTTTTATATACGTTTTTCTAGAGCTTCAAGGTGTAACCCTAGTGATATCAAGATCACTCGTATTATTATCATTAATAATATTGGAGCTAATAGTTTGTTTACATACATTGTTTATATACAACTATCTTACTCACAATCAAACTTCTAAGTGTTACTAAGTAGATTCCGCATACTTAGTGATATAATTCAAAGTATCAATCTAACACAAGTTCAAGGTGTTTAGATCCATCAAGCGTCATAGTAAGAGTTACCACATGTGAAGTAGAAACAACAGGAGGGCTCACCACCTGTTTGGGACATTAATCATGAGTATGACCAAATATTTTGCATATATCACACCTGAGAGGCCTCCATTCGTATTCAACCCGAATAGTCTCTTTAGTAAAACCCTCCCCATAAAGTGAAGGGAAACCAATATTAACAACCTCTGTGAGATCAGCATCAGAATTGACCTCAATAAGACATCTAGCAAAACTACTTCTACCCTACGAATCCTTACACATAGAGCTCGTGTAAGAATCAAGCATAACAGGTTTACCAATAAATGTAGCAATCAAACTAATACCATCCTCTTCAAAAACTTGGAGAGAACATCATGCAATTTAACCTACACCAGAATGCTAGTCAATTCTTCCTTACGCAAACTAGTATCTGTAGACCATTTCTTGAGAATAATTAGAGATTTGCGTATCATCCAAGGACCACCTTCCAAAACAGCTTCTAAACCAGCCAATGTATCAAATTTAAAGAAAAAGAAGCCTTTGGAATTCATCATAATTCTTTTTAAGCCATGTTTCGCCCAGTTATTCCTAGCATAGTATTCAACAACTGGAAACGCCATCCTCTTACCAATAAAATAGCCATACAAAGTGTGTTCCAAGTGAGAACTAACCTTCTCAACCACTTTACCGGGAATAGTGTAACACCCCCAAAATTTGGTACAGCGGAAGACTCATCAAGCTTTCGGGGTGTTACGGGGATTGGTATCCAACACAAGACATAAAAGAACGAGATAAAGTAAACATAAGAAAAACACAACCAAAAACGGGGTTTTAAAGTTTACATTTATCCCAACATTCATTCAGAGTCAGACCCAAAAGATATAAACGTAGGTCCACAATTAAATATCAGAGTTTTAGAAAAATAGATCCATAACCAGGTGCCATAGCCGAGCCTTCCAATCCATGCATCCAAATCATCACTTAATTACCTGAGAAAACGTGCTAAAAGTCAGCTTTCGCTGGTGAGATCATAGGTTTAAATTCATAATCAATATAGTGGACATATACGCAAAACGCTTGCTAGCTAGACTAGGGATTCACTAAAAACCTGCGGATACCCTCCGCTCCAACATAATACACGGATACCCTCCGTAACAAACCTGCGGATACCCTCCGCTCCAACATAGATATTCGGGTAACCCCCGCAATATCATAAATACTCGGATAACCTCCGAAGTATTAATAACCTATAGGTGCACACTATAGTAAATAAGCCAACCTTGAATAGTACACACAAAAATATGTGACCAAAGTTGACAATACATCCTAGTCCATACGCATAGCAAGTTTTAGAAAGAATATAAAAGCGATAATAGTCCACATAAAATAATTTGCACGTTTCTCACCCCAAGTATTGAAAACATAGTTCAAGAGTAAAAAGTGGGGCTATGACTCACCTCAAGTCCAGAAATCAGCAGTAGAAGTAAGACGTATAGTAACTCGAAAGACGGCAACTACGGACTCGGCACGACCTAACAATATCAACTCGCTCAAAAATCATTTCCTCAAAATAAAATATTCCCAAACCCGAACGTATTCCATTTTATTTTCCGAAAAACCATTTCTCGTATTAGTTTGGAGTTTGGCGTTTGGTATCCATACGGGTGGTGGGTCGACACAACTCGAACCAAGAAGCCACAACAATAAGGAATAATAAACCATCTATAGGTCTAATATTAGCCCAATATATTATTTAAATAAATCATCAAAGTTTGTCAAATCCGTCGATTTGGTAATCCCCCATATTTATTTACGTAATATACCGTTCCAAGATTATACCTAACCTAAAGCACATAGCACAAAGAATACTATATGGTAAATATCGTAGTCCAATAAATTCCCTATATATATCGTCAAATTGGCCAAATTCCACGAGATATATAGTAATTTATTATCCTAATACACGAACCACAACCTATGGGCGTCGTGGGATACGATGCCCATTAATATACTCATTTTATATAGCCAAATAACTCGATTTAACCCGTCGATTAAATAAGTTACTTAGTTATAGAAAATGTTTATATTAATCGTCATATATCCGTGACAACACAAAAGTCACAAATAATAAACCACTTGGACTCAAGTGACCACGACCCCGTATAACTCGATAGTTTTCCTCGTTATTTAAAAGATATTATTTTATTTAATATTTATTCAACATCAAGAATTCCTCGTTATTTATAATATTTAATCATAATAACGCTCCCAATAATATTACACTACTCTTGTAGCATAATATTTATAGTCCCGTTATTATTAAAATATTACTCGTGATCTTGTTATTATAAATATACGCATTTATATATTTATATATACGTTATTCACGTCTATATATCTATATAAACGTTTATATTACCAATAATATTATTACGAGTTTTGTTATTTGCGTTTAATTATAAATAATTATCGAGTCATACGAAATGGTCACATGTCCGAGTCATCACTCTTGGCTCATTGTCCAAGTCAAAAAATAGCATAATCAAGTCATAAATAAGTAATCCAACTCCGTCCAAAACAATCCCAATACACGTGCTATAACAATAGGGTCCGACTACGGCACCCGACTAACCTATCTCCGTCAATCTAAGTGACCGTCTCACAATCGGTCCCCATATTTACCACTTTCGTCAACACAACTTCAAAATATACCACGAGTCCATATAACTCGCCATTCACTTCAACATAATATTAGTAATCATACTAATATTCGCCAAAAACATAAACCATCAAATATATACGCGACGCATATCAAAATACAAATTCACGGGTCGACCTACCAAGTCCAAAATACAAATTCACGGGTCGACCTACCAAGTCAAGCCCGAGTCAAAGCTTCACCACAACTCGTGTGGGTCCCACCCGAGACCTTTATGGTCTCGGCTTAGCTCTAAACGAGCCAAACCAACCACACGACCCACTTGGGTTGTCGGCCAAAATTCCAAGCGACAACAAAGGTCACCAATGACCAAACAATAATCGATCAAACATCAAAATAAAAAGCCAAACACCCTCAATCGAAGACCAAGAATCATCAAGGATCAAATAAATCGGCAAATGGCACAAACCGAGAGTATTACTCTCGGATACGCCTCGACCCAACTAGGACAAACCACAACCCGGATACCAAACGAATATATATATCAAAACCATTAATTTCCCATCATTTTTAGTCCATATTTCATCAAACCCATTAAGTTAATCCATGTTTCCACGGACTTATGACTACATCGAGGCACCCAAGATGCCAAACCATCGTTACTCACCTTTTTGAACCTCAAGACTCACGGATCTAGTGAAAACAATAATACTCCAATCGGATTTATAAAGATTTCGCGGTGTTAAGATGTGTTTTAGGGCGCGTGTTATATGTCAAATGAAAGAGGAGAAGATAAGGGTCAAGATGATGGTGGTGGTTTTGTTGTGGGGGCGGTGGTGCGGCTGTAATGGCCAGAAAGGGTGGCGGCGGCTAGGGTTGATGGTGATGAAGGGGATGAGTTTTTAGAGAGAGAGAGATATTAAAAGTTGTGTTTGTTTTTGTGTGTGGTGTGGGAAGCAAAACACAAGGACGATTTTTGTAGTAATACTCTAAAAAAAATGTATTAATTTTAATAATAATAATAATGATTGTATTATTAATATTTAGGGTAGGATGGTTAGGTGTAGAATACACGGACCAAAAACCCGAAACTTGTTTCAAATCATTTAATATCTCACGAGACGTTCCATAAATAAATATATTGTCGAATTCGTAAACTCGAGACATAAAGTTTCTGTTAGGTTATCCTAGTGCCGGAGTCAGTAGTGCCAATAAAAATCTCGAAATAAATTCTCATCACATCGATAATCCAAATAGATTTCATAAAAATATTAAATATAATCAACCACCATATAGGTTTTATAAGTTCGTTACGAATAAAATTTCAAATATAAATTTATAAACGAACTTTAACGTAATGCGGGTTTTCAAAATGGCTCCCTAATTTTCCAGTTGTCACAAATAGAGATGTTAACACCTTCAAATACGGGTTTGGCAACCAGAGGACAAAAATTAATAGCAATTTCAGGATGGTCATCCCTCAAACCCGCAGCTCCAACATAGGTTGTAGCATTAGCATTGATGTCCGCAGCTTTGACAATAGGAGACTCATGAGGAGATTTAGGAGTATCTATTCAGCCTTAAAAGCCTCCTACAAACCATCTAAAGCATCCATAATTGTGGTTTGAACATCACTTTCCAAATCAACCCACATCGGATAATTACCCTCTTCAATACCCGTAACGAAATCACAAATATCCTTTGGAATCCTAATCGACACACCAAACAAAGTATCAATATAATCTTGGTTACTCGTAATAGAAGACGACACACCTTCCTTAGGACCTGAAGGATGTACAAGACCTGAAGCATGTGGAACCGGCTCCACATGAATCACATGATCAGTAGCATTAACTTGATTAGACGGAGATGGTGTCGTATCACATGGCTGTCCAACCAATTCATCAATAACAACATTCCTACTAGATTTCTTTTGTTTCCTCATAGTCACATATGACAACAAATTCATATTCTTCTCCCCTGTACTCAATTCATCAACATTTCCCATGTTATGTTTGGCCACTGGACGTGGCATGCTAGTATTCGCCTCTCCCAAATTCGACATCAAAAATAATTTAACAGACCTTAATCCCTTATAAAAGTAAATCGCATAATAAGCACACAAGAAGAATCGCCTAGTCTTCAATAAACGAGTAAAACCCTAGTTTAAAAACTAGGGTTTATAAACCAGAAGTGTGAATTAATCAACCCATAACAATGATAATGTCTTGAATAATAGTCGATCCAATGATTGCACAATGATTAGCAATTAATGTCCAGATA
Source organism: Artemisia argyi (assembly GCA_030686995.1). Taxonomy (NCBI): domain Eukaryota; kingdom Viridiplantae; phylum Streptophyta; class Magnoliopsida; order Asterales; family Asteraceae; genus Artemisia; species Artemisia argyi. The sequence continues at coordinate 36,857 of JARVZY010002510.1, forward strand.
CGAACGAGTAAGAAAAACAATCCCTAACTAGCGATCAAACAAAAAAGTAAACCAATAAAACCACTTCAATGCCGTAAACTAATATAATATTAATCAAGGAATAAATTTGTAATTCGTAGCCTTAAACTAATAGAATACTAATCAAAGGAACGAATATGGAATAAAATAACGGACGAAAGCGTTGATCGTTGAGAGATTTAAGGGACTCGTTAATTCACCCAATTCGCCAAAGAGAGAGTTTTCAATTCTAAAATTTACCATATTGTCTAACCTTAGAAGATAAAGATTCCACAACCAGTATGCTCTATCATAACCTGATCAATTCCTTTCTGAATTACTATATCAATAACATTTCTGATAGAAGTTTTAGCAAGATATATGCCAAACATAAGATACGACACAAAAAATATACCTTTTGAAGTCAATTTATGTGCTCAAAACTTTTATACAATACGTCCATATTCCTTTTTGGCGTAGCTTAGGCTGGGCGTTATGGCGATGGTCAACCACTGGTGGTGCCACTAACTATGTCATCCCCATTATCTCACTTCTAACTGTGCGAGAATATCAAATTTTTGCAATGGTTTGGTGGTGCAGACCACCAAACGGTGTGCCCACCTTTTGTGTGTGTGTGTGTATGTTTTGTAGGGTATAGTGTGGGTATTTTGTATAAAGTAGGTTATTTTATATGTTTGGTTTGGTGGTGATCATTACGGAGTACAATTTTTTGGTGATGTGTTTAGTAATGTGCTCAATGATAATGTGACGTTAATTTTTAACATCACATGATGGGTTAAATTTTAATGTGCTCAATTATTACAATTTTACTGTGAAAATGAAGGGTAAATTAGAAGTGAAGGAAAAAACCAAAAACCATTCCGATCCCCAAAAAAAACCAAAAACCGGTTTCTCAAAAGATCAGTTTTAGAAAACCGGTTTAGGAAAAATTGAACCGCCGGTTTACATTGTTTGTTGTTAATCGGTTTGAGAACCGGTTTAAACGGAACTGGTTCTTGGTTTAAACCAGACGTTTTTTCCTCCCAAAACCAGTTTCAAACCTAGTCAAATTTACGCAAACCGGTTTTTGACTATTTGACTAAAACTGAAACCGATTTTTAAACCGGTTCGGTATAATATAATCGAAATGTGCACCTCTAGGTTAAATGACCATCTCCAAAAGGTGAAGAACGGTAGGATCACCCTGGTCCCATGTATCCTAAGAATGCCAATCGGACACTCCCCCAAGGACCGGCCCCAAGCAATGAGCACCTGTCCCAGTGACTGTACTTATCAGGAGGTGGGCTTTGAACCCTGGTCATTTTCTATAATAGGCCCCTCGTTGACTAGTCAATCTGAGCATTTACGGTGAGAGGATGATACCAATTGAAAGCTTTTAGGCCAATGGAGAGATTCGAACTCCGGTTTATTGACACAAAGTTGAAAGCTCTTACCATTGGACTAAAGGCTCATTGGTAGCCTTAGGTGGGTGTCCACAAATACAGTATAACTCACTTAAAATGGGACAAGTGGACAATACCATGACTCCATGGGGCCATCGGCAAGAAGAAAATGATTTGGGGCAATCAAACACAAACACCAGAAAAATTGAACATTAATTTATGACAATAATTATTGATGTTACTTGTCACCACTCACTAGTATACCAGAATAAACAAGGTGGGGTATGGTTTGTTATGTGCATAAACCAATCATACCCAAACACTTGACAACACCACTTGCTCATTGAGCCAACAAAACGAGTAAAAAAATTACTGAATAATTTGGTGCATATGTGAAGCTCTTATTCAGGCTCAACACAAATACCTAACGTAATAGTTACCTTTTTGCCTTGTAAGAAAGAATCATGACACAAGTGGACCAAAACATGCTACTTATCGATTGTAAAATGAGTCAAAATCAAAAACTAGAGATTAAAAGTTGCTAATTTACTCCAAAGAAAAAGGTCTTTATACAATAGGGAAAAAAAGACTACATTAACTAGTTAATTGTTATCTTCACCTTGCCACTTCCAAACGATATCTTGTAAAGCAGGGCGCACATCCTCTTCACAAAACTTTTTATACTCAAGTGTATCGCCAGCCGACTTCGAAAATTCCACAACCGCGACCTCGGGCGCTACCTCAGACACCTCAGCCGTCACAGATAATTTCCCTTTTCGACCCTCGGACGTCCCTTGCATCCTCATTTTATACTCATTTCCTTTCGAATTTGATATCTTGAAATTCAGCTTCTTAGCAAGTGACTCGAGCCTATTAATGATAGATGAAGCCGAGCATCGAGAAGTAAACAAAGAACCCGATTTTCTTTTACTTTCAAACAAATTCGATAAATCAAAACCCGAAGACATTGAGGAAATAAACTCGAAAGCATTGAAGAAAGGCGGCGAGGACTCTGACTTTGTGATTTCTGAATCTGTTCCCATTTCTACACCATCGCCTTCAGGCTCTTTGATTGTAAAGGCAAGGGGTCTTTGGAAGCCCTTTAAGAACCACGGTAACCGCATAATTGCAGGTATCGTGATTCTACGAGCGGGGTCCACAATTAATATCTTCCCAATTAACCGCCGTGCTTCTGAAGAAAACCACGGCGGGTAATCAAACTCCGCCTTGAAGATCTTTCTATACATGTTCATTAAATTCTCATCCTGAAATGGTAAGAACCCAGCTAACAAAACATACAAAATCACCCCACAAGACCAAATATCCGCCTTAGCACCATCATACCCTTTTCGCCTTAGTACTTCAGGCGCGACATAAGCCGGGGTTCCACACTGCGTATGAAGCAACCCATCATTTCTCAACTGTTCTGGTAACGCAGATAAACCGAAATCAGATACTTTCAAATCCCCGTTTTCATCTAGTAGCAGATTCTCTGGCTTTAAGTCGCGGTGTGAGACACCGCGACTATGACAGAAATCTACCGCGCTAATTAATTGTTGGAAATACTTTCTTGCTACATCTTCTTTTAGTCTGCCTTTCACAACTTTGGCAAATAATTCACCTCCAGTCACATATTCCATAACGAAATATATTTTTTGTTTTGTAGCCATAACTTCTTTTAATTCGACCACGTTTGGATGGCGAACTAGCCTTGTTACCGCGATTTCACGAGTAATTTGCTCCATCATACCTATAAAAATATGTTTTTATATATTAGCATACAATGAATCTGATACTATAGTTTAGTACTACTAAGTTTTTTTTTTGGCTTATTTGAATCTTTTCGCCTTATAAAAGCTTCTTGTGCTATAGTAAACTTATATATAAGCCAAAAAGTTTCAAAATAAGCCACAAAACATAAAACATGAGCTTACGAAACATAAACCCTAAACCAAATAAGCCAAAGCCGGCTATATAAGCCGAAACACACATTTCTTATATTCTGCCAAAGTTACAATACAAAATCTACAATTTTTTGAAAGGCAACAAGACATTTATAACAACTACTAGCAAACTATTACAAAATCTACATATACATGATATATTTCATTCTGTATAGTACTAATGTACCAAAAACAAAACCTACAACATTTTGTTAAGATGTACAAATAAACACATACCTTCTTTTCGAACTTGATCTTTGTTAATAACTTTAATCGCGACACTTTCCGAAGTGACAAGATTTTTGGCGTAATAGACTTTGGCAAACGTGCCTTGACCCAACAACCTCCCCATCTCATACTTGCCAAAGATTATATTTCTGCCACCACGATCTTCCATCTTTTTATAACAACGTTTTTTAATGACAAGCACAGATTCTTTAATTGTTGTGTAACATGTAGATGGTGTGCAAAAGACTAACTAGGGTGGCATGGTGGGTTTAACTCCATATTAGATGGTTTTTGGCTAATATTTTTTTGATGGTTTATGATTGTGGTTTATGATTGTGGTTTAGGTGTGTGTTTTGTGTGAAATTAATAGGGTTGTAAAGTTGCATAAATGGGGGCTTAAAGTGAGTGTTAGGGTGGGCCCATTAGTGTGAGTGTTTGTGAGGTTATGATTGGAGACATAGTTTTGTTGGATATTCCAAGGAGCGCCTATACCCATGGTTTTATTTAATGTTGTTTCACATTATTTTCGATTCACCAATTGTTGGTTGTCACTTGCATTGTAAGTAAAAAAAAACATAGCCAACTAAATACACACCTAATTGGTTTTAATTGGTTTCCCTAATAGAGTAATGATTTTGGTTTAAAATAATGGAATTTGTGTTGATCAAGTAACCTTTTTTAGTTTTTTATTTCATATGATATGAAATGATGAACCAACTTTAATGCGTTTGGTATAAAATACGACAATATGTGGACATAATAATATTGAAATTGGTAAACAAGATATCACAAATATAATTGTGAAGACAATATATTAAATATGCTAATTGATTGTTAAAAATTGGATCTAAATTAAACAGATTTATAAGCTGTTTTGAATTATTAATATGACTTCTTGACTCTTGACCCTTGACCATATTTCAATGTTAAAGTTGAACAAAAAAAGAGAAAGCTTACCTTTATTTTAGGAACAAATATCATTTTTCATGGCAAAGATTTTATTTATTCTTAGCTAATAGCCATAATAAATTTGCCATTTTTGATCGAATCTTCTAAGTTATAAGTCGATGCTATGGTCAAATCTTTGTATGGTAAGTATATACTAATGTTAAACCATAACGCTATATACTATGTTTAACACTTACCAAAACTTGTTAAAAGTTGCAGACTTTACATTTAAAGCAAATTGACGATTCTAAACATAAATCAACTACTTAACCTTATCGCAATTACAGTTAAACTTATAGGGAAATTAATAATCTTGTCTCTTTTGAATTTAAGTATCAAATAGAATTACAGAAATAATAATTTTTAAAAATATGGAAAAACTACAAAAACCGAAAAAAGTCAAGTCACATCCGTGTCTTCCTATCAAATTGAGAGGCAAAATAATGCATATTCTTTGCATCTTAAAGTACAAATAAAAAATAAACACGTGTCCTCCATATTTCATGAAAGGTGGAATGTGTATTTCGTTTTTTTATGGCAAAGAAAATATATATTTTTTTTTTCTTTTTGTCAAAATTAGCAGTAAGCTGTAAACTGCAAAGCTGTTAACATTAGCTACAAGTTGTATCTTTTTTCCAATAAAAGTGTTTGGTTGGTTAGCTATTAAATGTAAATATAAGATGCAAAATGACATAAAATGACATATTTATAATTGTAAACAGCTCAAGATGTTTAAAAATCTTCATGAATTAGCTTTTTATTTAGGAGCTATTTGTTTGAAATAAAAGCTTGAAGTTAATGTATCCAAATGGAGCTATATATTTTAGAGGAGATTATTTTTTAACAAAAAGCCCCTACCAAACAGACCCTATATCTCCACTTTTGTATTTTAGAATTTTAAGAAAAGAAAAATGATAAACAGGCCTAATTAAATAGACCTAAAAAGGATCTACCGCATAAATGACTTGTACAGTTATGCAAAAGTACAAGACATTATGTGGTAGGCTCCTTTTAGGTCCATTTAATTATGTCACAATGGCCTACACACAATCTACCATGCAACTCTACACCTATGCGCTCTACTCATCTACCCTAATCCTAGTTCTTCGTGTCCAAATCAAGCTTATCGACACATCATAAGTCACAAGTCATAACCGTATACTTACCTTGGTTAGTCCCATGATTACATCAAGTATACAACTAACTAGTGCCCAACTATGCTAGTCTTATCTCCACTTTCAAGCTTTTATGTCCTTACACTTAAACGCTAAACAATCAATACACAATATACAAATAATCACTCACATATCATAACACATTAAGACTTGGTTACTTACCTTGAATCCAAGCTAAGATTACAAATAAGCCATCATCATTTTCCAAGAGCCTTACCATCAATAACACTTGATTCCTAGCCAAGCATTACAAATACATATTTAACACTTATAACTTACATAACAATATAAGTTCTCTTATCATATCCATAACTATAACCAAAATCCATCCCTTTCATTTATATGATCATATCATGATGATATTCCAAAATCACTAACTAATCTTAATTCATTAATTAATCTTAACCTACTATCATAAACACTTTAATTCTTAATTTAAAAACATAATTACCCAAAACTCCTTACTTGGTTACATGTACCTTTAACCCTTAATTCTCAATTAACTCAACAATTAAGTTACTTAATTAAAGATAAGCATAATCAGGGACTAAACTATTGCCATAGAACCCTAATCTCTTCATCAATTGATCATCCGAGTACCATTGTTTTCCCCCTATTTTGTTCTAAACCGACTTTCACAGACTCTCTTGAAAAATGAGAAGTCTGTAGAATTATCTAGGGAATTTAGTTATAAGTTTATAACTAGTTATTAGTTTGGCCAAATGATACTTATGGTCCTTCAAGTCCTTTTTCTTCTACTTTGGCTACATTAACTTTATAACTTATTTAACATTTAACAACTTTAGACCCTTAAGTCTTATTTCATATTTTCTATAACCATAATATACTTACTTTGACAATTACTTTGACTATCGGGTTTAACTAGCTAATCACATAAAGCCTTTGAACTTATGAAAGTCGTAGTCAAACTATTCTAATGGCATGCTCGTAAATAAATGCTTAAAACCCAGTTTTGGGTGTAACACTTCGCGCGTTCCTACCAGAGGTCATGTCCTCGGATAATAGGAGCTCTTTCAGGTCAAGCGCCAGTCTATTCTCCTACCTGAGCTTAGGTCTACCCCTTCTCCTTAATCCATCGACAGTGATAGACTCCATTCTCCTAACAGGTGCCGACTGTGGTCTCCTCTTGACATGCCCAAACCATCGCAATCGTCCTTCTCTCATCTTGTTGATTATAGTCGCAGCTTGGAGTACTCTTCGAAAAACTCCATTCGGGATCATGTCTAACATAGTTTTACCACATGTCCACCTTATCATCCTTATTTCTGCCACTTCTATCCTATTTTCTTGAGTCTTCGTTAATGGCCAGCACTCTAACCCGTACAATATAGTTGGTCGAATAACTACTCTATAAATTTTTCCTTTCAACTTTCAGGGACATTCTTGTCACAAAGGATTCTAGTAGCCACTCACCACTTCAACCATCCTGCTTGTATACGATGTGTTACACCATCCTCAATCCTTCCAAATTTGTGAATTACAGATCCGAGATATCTAAATACTCCTTCGGTTGTAAGATGTGTCCTCATATGCGGATTTCTGCTTCCTCGTTCTCGACATGCACGTTCCTATTGAAGTCGCACCTTAGGTATTCTATACTCTCCCTGCTCACTCAAAGGCCTTTGTCTTCTAGCGCCTCCCTCCACTGCACCAATCTACCACTCAGCCCCTTTGGCGGTTCCGACACTAGCACAATATCATCGGCGAATATCAAGCACCAGGGGATGCTCACCTGTATCCCCTATAACTCATCGAGAATCAATGCAAAAAGGTACGGGCTAATAGTTGAGCCTTGGTGTAGTCTTACTTCCACCAGAAAATACTATGTGTTTCCTATTGGGGTTCGCATACAGGTCCTTGCCCTTTCATAAATATCCTGAATAACTTTTATGTAACTGTTTAGGGCTCCTTTATTTCTTAGGGTCTTCTAAATCAACTCCCGCGAGACGCTGTCATAGGCCTTCTCCAGATCTTGTAACAATTCACATTTTCAGGTTAACTTCTATTCCCGAAAATTTCACTATTCATTTTTTACTATTCACTTTTTACTATTTATTTTACTGAAATTTGATTTTTATTTCATATTCTCGTATGATAAATCATTTCCATGGCAAAATAAAAGTTTGACACTCATCAGATCATTTTCGCAAAAGTTATTAAGGAAATACACGTTTAGGGTAAAACGTCATTCAAAAATCCTACGTACAACGAAACTCGACCGCGTTAATTTTCCCCGCATCAGAAAAATGTTTGATACACTCATGATTTATTTGAGAATTAATCATGACTGAGAAAAATATGACCAAATAAACCTCGGCCGTGAGAAACAGGAATTTTCGTTTTTAAGCACTTTTACTTAGCCGTAACCTTAGCCTATACCTGCACCGCGTTTCTAAGACAATTTGAGTTTTCACATTTTTAGAAAAATTCAACATATTTTTCCCTCCTCCTTTGACCAAAAATCATTCCTTGATTTTTAGGCTTACGGTTTTATGTCTTAAAGACATTAAATACCAACCGACACTAGACTGAGCCCAGTCTAGACATTATAAGTCATTTCAAAATCATTATTATCATATTAGAAAAGTAACATTTTACTTTTCTCAATTTTACACAATATTCGTACGTTTTACGTATTACGCGTTTTAGACCCGTGTTTCCAGTTTTAGCAGGGTTTTACCACCCCAATGGAACCTACCACTCATTTTATATTTTATTATAGAGTATTTTGACAAGTTTAATCATTCTTCCAAGTTTCACATTTTTACGATACCCGGTTTTACGTTTTATGGCTTAATCATTTACGGTTAGTATTTTACGGAGTCAAAACTCATTCAATATCTAGGATAATATCAACCAAAGACCACCTCATCCCCCTAGCCCTTGTGAACTGCCATTAGGGGGGGGGGAGTCACCCTTGGTGTGGCTTGATCTTATGCTAAGTTATCTAAGATGGTTACAAGTGTTAAAACTTGCCATGAAAGTGTTGACTAGTCCTAGTTAGTAACCTCCTCAAAGCCATATAAAAACCCCCCTCCCCCTCCTTATGCCGTCCCATATCACCCTCACCATCACCTCACACTTAGCTAATTTTCTTCCAAGTTTCATGCAAGATACAAGTGCTTCAACAACATAGAAACACTAGTTAGGTTTTGATTGATCAAAACTACTTCCAAACCTTATAAACTTTGGTGATTTCTCTTGAGTTTGAATCTACTCAAGTCACCTCAACTTTCATCATCTCTCTTTCAAGAATACAAGTGTAGAAAGATTGCTTGGAGTGAAGTAGGGTGAAGCTTAAGTCAATCAAAGTCCTTACCTTACATGTTACTTACCTTTCTTTATTGAAAGCCAAAAGTTGTAAGCAAAACCCTAACATACTTCTTGTTAACTATCATATTCATGCTATTTACATATCATTCATGCTATATTTTATCTTGTGATTATGTCCATGATGTTTAAAAATGGGTAAAACAAGTGTTGGTATATATATGTTAGCTTATGTTAAGATAACAAGTAAACTAGTGACTTTCTTGGTAAAATCTGATCAAAATGGTATAATCATGATTTTGGACAATTACATATTGTAGTAGAGGACTTAAGAAGGAAAACATAGCAATTTGAACCACCTAAAACGAGTACACGAGTCAAAAGTTATGGCCGAAAGAAGTTAGCGAAACCAAAACGCCGAATCTGCCAAAATAGCATTCTGATCAGAATCCGTATTTCTTTGAGGCCTTTCTGGTCCGATTCATCAAAAAGTTAAAACATGAAAGTTGTCCGGAACGACTTTTTCGTTCAGGATCAATGAAGCTCGAGCCCTGAAAACGCTTTTCGAGTGATATTTTTCTTCAAATTCTTAACAGCCCATTTTAAGACCAAATGACCATGTAAAAAGTTATGATTAAATGAAACCAAGAGGTCCAATGACCTAAAGCCAAGACCACAACTATGGCTAAAGCCAAGGTTGAGTCTCAAGACCATGGAACAATGACCAAAGGTCATGGCAAGGCCATGACTAAATGACCATATAACTTACTTAGGTGAAAACATGAGCTAAAGAGTTGGCGATAACTTAAACATACAATTTGGATCTACTTCATCTAAAGAACCATGAGATCTTACAAGTAATTGTCATACAAGATTAAGAAACTCATTCTAATAACAATCTTCATGTAAAAGTAAATTTTTCTAAGTTTATTCAAATATCAGACATGTAACTTTTCAGATCAAAACTTATATATATATATATATATATATATTTTATCAAATACTACAATAGTAGGGAGCCTCATGTGAGGAGTTCATTAAGTAAGCCGTCGAGATGAGTTGTGGATTTACGAATTAAATTGTCCTGGCTCCTCGAACGTTTACTACATGACTTCTTAATTATGTCGGCCTGAACGGTAGTAAGCGATATATAAACCATACATGTTTCATAAACCATTTCTTTTCAAAGACTTACACTGTACTAAGTACTACATCATGGACTAAATGCAAGACATATATAGACAATTATTCATATTCTTTACTCCAATCCTAAGTCGCAACATTCTATTATAGGTTGCTCGTAGAAACCTTCACGATTCAACCATTACATTCACTACTTGCTATATAACTTAAGGTGAGTTCATAGCCCCACTTTCCATTACTTAATTGTTTTACAAACCCTTGGGGGAAATACATGCTATTATTTTTCAACCGAACACAATGCTTTTTAATTGTATGCTTGCCTGATTGTTTTATTATCACTAAGTAACATCCTTGCCAATCCAAGATCCCTTATTATGAACCATTTAATCACTTGCAAGGGTTACTTGCAAGTGAGCGCGAATATTGTGAATAGGCCTATTGGGATTGACGAATCCCATTTGTATTGACTAAGTTCAAATAAATGCATTAATATTTGAAACATAGGTATGATGGCAAAGTACCTACCGGGATAACTCCGCCGATTGATATTGATACACGTTAACGTTTTGGTGTCATAAGCTTAGTGTTATAATACCTGTTTTGTTTTCCAACCATTAGTGTGAGTCTATAGCTCACACTACCAACATATTGTGTTCAACCATTAAACAAACTCTATGAATATCACTCAACCTTTGTGTTGACCTTTTAAGCATGTATTTCAGGTCCATGATGAACAAGGATGGCACGGAAGGGCACGGATATTCAAGAGGGCTATAAATTTTATTATCATTCAGAAACTCATCTAATGTAATTTGTAAACATGGAACCATCTGGGACCTCATTTTGTAATCTCTGATATTTATATAATTTGAATGATAAATCTTTTAAAACGACTCAATTAGAGTTCGTTTTCTATCATTGTGACTGTTGTGCCGTCGAGTAACACCCAAGTTGAATTCCGCTGCATCATGAATTGGGGGTGTTACAGATTGGTACTAGAGCCATGGTTATAGAGAAACGGGTCTAATTGAGACCTAAACTATAACTACAATTACAAGCAAAAATATTTTTATAGCCTTCCGCTTTCCGTGTCTTCCATCCTCCAGACGATTATGGACTTATTAAACATTTTATACTACACAAACATGTTAGCATATGGATATATGTACCATTAGCATAATTGAGCATTTCCCCGTAAGCATTTTATACTACATGAACATATTAGTTTATACACACTTGTCACATTTTGAGCACTTCCCATAAACATTGAATTGTTTTAACATAGTAATTCTTTTCATAGAAATCATGTGCGTACCCACTTCTCCCGATTATGTGCCCACTCTACCTAATAACTTCCAAGTCTTACCACCCTCACTCGAGTTCGGATTTGACTTCGTAAATGCCTTCGCTTCTGATGACGAAGAAGAACCTTTCGAAGATTCAACCGACGAAGAAGAGGAGGAACCAATGCCAACTAATTTTGCGTCGAATACTTCTAATTATTTTGAACAAAATTGGGTTGAGGCAGACTCCGAGGAGGATAATGAGTATGAATATGTACTAGCGCCATTACCACCACCACTATCACTTCCCTTTGATATCCCTATATGTGATGAATTGGATCACTCATTATGGATCGTATCACGACCACCATTGATCCAAAAAGAAAGTCAGCATGGAAACTACAACCCCTCAAACTTCATCGACTCGTACCCCTATGACACACTAAATCAAGAAGTTGCCGATCAATCAGAGCTGCTCGGACCTTCTAACCCGCAATAGACTAGTGTGATGATACTAGTTATCTTTTGTACTACTATACTGATTAGACTCACTTAGTAAATGTTATGAAATCCATGTAATAACTAGCGATAGTAAAAACGTTGTAATTACTAAACTGAAAGTATCAGTTAGTAAATTTTGAAGAAGCTTGTAATAAGTTTCGATTTTGTAAATCAACCAACGTTGTATGAATAAAACTCTTGTTTTATACTATCATGTGTTATGCCTTTAAATCTTCAACGTAATTATTCTATCATTTCCCATCAAAAATCATGCTTATTTCACAACTCTCTACTCACGACGTATCTTTTATATAATAGAATCATGGCGCCAACAAAGAAGACACCACCAGCAATGACTCAAGCTGCTATTCGCAAACTAGTTAAAGATAGTGTAAATGCAGCACTCACAACTGAACGAGCAGCCGTAGCTGCAGAAGCTGAAGCCGCTACAGCTGCTGATGCTGCAACAGCCGCTGAAGCCGCCACAGCTGCGGAAGTTGCTAGAGCTGCAGAAGCTGCCCGAATTGCCACAACCACACTTAACACTGGAGGACCAAACCCAACTAGTCCTCCAGTGATAAATGTTGATTCGGTACCTAAGGGTTGCTCATTCATTTCCTATTTGAAATGCGAGCCCATAAAATTCAAGGGTACTGAAGGAGCCGTAGGTTTGACCCGCTGGCTTGAGAAAGCGAAGTCGGTATTTTTGGTCAGCAAATGTACTGAGAGTGATAAAGTTCAATATGCCACTAGTACACTGCTGAATGAAGCATTATCATGGTGGAATTCAATATTTCAACCAATGGGCATTGAAAATGCTTATAAGATTTCTTGGGATAACTTGAAGAAGATGATGATCAAGGATGGCACGGAAGGGCACGGATATTCAAGAGGGCTATAAATTTTATTATCATTCAAAAACTCATTTAATGTAAATTGTAAACATGGAACCATCTGGGCCCTCATTTTTAATCTATGATATTTATATAATTTGAATGATAAATCTTTTAAAACGACTCAATTAGAGTTCATTTTCTATTATTGTGACTATTGTGCCGTCGAGTAACACCCAGTTTGAATTCCGCTGCATCATAAATTGGGGGTGTTACAGATCTAAAATGCCATGTGCAAGTCTTTTTGTCTCTCTCTGTATCAATAAATTTTATCAAAGCAAGAAACAAATATAAATAATAAAGAGAAGAGCATAAACACCAATTTTGTAAGAACCATACAACCACCCATCGAAAGAAATCTTGACTTCCAAGAAGAAAGCCGAGAATTCACCCTATTAATCACATCTCCCCACACATCAACCCACTTCATAGACTTTCCCATTAGGAGTCCCAAGTAAAAGAATGTAAAAGACCAATGTTTGCAACCTGTTATGCGAGCAACTTTTTTGACTTTCTCTAGATTTATACGAACACCAAATAATATATCATTTAGATATGTGTACACCAAGAGCCGAAACCTTATGAAAACGCTTGAGAATGTATCTGAGATTTTTGACAATACTCAATGGCTATTCTCCAAATAATAGGGCATCATTCGTATATTGGAGGAGAGAAATATTAGTATCACTGCCATCGACTGTTAAACCTCCAAACATACCTTTTCACATGACTCTAATATGGTGATTTGAAGAGCTTTTGCCACAATATTGAATAAGAGAGGATAAAGATGATATCCTTGTATAAGTCCTCGTCCCATACGAAATTCCTAGGTCGGGGACCATTCACCAATATGGATATCGGGGCCGAGTGTGAGCAACCTTTAATCCAAGAAACACATTTAGCACTGAATCCCATTTGCCTCATAATATCAAAATGGAACTCCCAACGCACACTATTGAAATCATTTGCGAAATCTACCTTAAAGACAAGGAGATTCATATATGATTTCAATGCGTAATCGATGACTTCATTTGCTACTAACACTCCATCCAAAACTAACTCAATTCTGGAATGTTTATTTCGTATAAAACGCATTTTATTATAAAGATGTGGTTTATTTAGCATATGAGATTAATTTAGAACCAAAATTATTTAAATATCTAATGAACCAATAGTTACTCATTTTTTCATCAAAAAAAAAAAAAAAAAAAAAAAAGAAAAAAAAAGAAAAAAAAAAAAAAACCCACTTTCCACCTCTTTTTAAAAAATAAAATATTTGGCAAATGATAAATCGTCAAGGGAAAGAAAATACACCATCGCGAGGAGTATTTTTTTATCTTTCAGTAGACGGGCATTTCGATTTACTTTCAACGATTTTTTTTTTTTTTTTTTTTTTTTTTTTTTTTTTTTTTTTTTTTTTTAATGTGATTTCATAAATCACATATGATTTGTGATACAAATCACATGTGATTTTCCAGACGTAACTGAAAAAAAAGTTTGTCGAAAGTATATCAAAGTGCCATTTTATAGAAATATAATTTAATTCTCGTCGCGATGTTATGGTTCGTTTTGCGAGATATTTAATTTTTTTTAAATAGGGTGATTATTATTATTATTATTATTATTATTATTATTATTATTATTATTATTATTATTATTATTATTATTATTTAATTTCTTTTATCTAAAAATGAGTAGCCATGGTTTATTACTTTATTGGGTCTTTAGAGAATACTGAATAAGTTTTCTCATTTAGCATATACATTTTTCTTTTTTCTGAAAAAGTTTTAATATCATGTGATCTTAAAGCAATTTCGGGTTTATTTATGGTTCGGATTGTGATAAAATATAAAACGACATATATTTCATAGTGTCTATTATAAACAAGTAAATCAAATATTCCTACTTTTTTTTCTTCAAAACAAAGTTAATATCATTGATTTATGCCAAAATCATCAAGAATCGAGTACTAAGGGTATGTTTGGTGAAATTGGCTGGAGCTGGGGATTGGGCTGGGGCTAGGGCTTATATTATAAGCCGAAATTAAAATTTGTATTTTTATAAACTTGTTTGACAAATGGGCTGGGGCTGGGGCTTATTATTGCAAAATTGCTAAAAATGACATAATTAAATGAGTTTTTGTATATGTTAGATATTTTTTTTGGTAAATAAGTATTTTATTATTCAAAAGCCCCGGACTTAAGTTTTTAGCCTCTTTTATGGGGCTAAAGTTTTTAGCCGGCTTATTTTATAAGCCGTTCTATAAGCCCCATGACAAACGAGACTTATTTAATTAGCCGGCTTATTTTAAAAGCCCAATCCCCATAAAAGCCCTCCCAAACATAGCCTAAATACTCACTTCATATGAAACAACTCTATAATAACTTGGTTTAGTTGCAACAGATAACTTTAATATTTTATAGCATTTCTTAAAAAAAAATTTACTTCCTCCTTCTCAAAATAAGTGTCAGGTTTGACTTTTTAAAGTCTTTATTATTCAACTTTGACTTTAAATACTTATATTTGTTATATAATACTTGATTCAAAATATATGAATAGATAGCGTTTCAAATGCATTTTTATTCGTATAATTTTCATAAGTATTATATAATACAAAAAAAAAATATTTAAGATCAAATTTGAATAAAAAAGACTTCAAAAAAAATCAAACCTGACACTTATTTTAAGACGGAGGGAGTAAGATTTTATAATTAGAGAGCATTCCAAATATTTTTAAGAGCAATAGGTGTAGTCAACAAGCCTCTCCTCCTCATTCGGGTCCCACGTGTGCCACATCACCTAACACCTCTTCACAACTAACCCTTCCCCCCACCAAACAACAAACATCAACTTCTTCATTCGTGCCCCACCACTTACAATTTTATTTTTTTATTCATTTCATTAAATAAAATAAATTCATTTAACTAATAATTAAAAATAATACACCACATTAATTTTATTTCATCAAAATTATAAAAAAAAAAAAAAGAAAGAAAAAAAAAGAAGAAGAAGAAAAAAAAAAAACGGTATCTTCTTCTCTAAAACACATACCAACTCACACACTAGATCTCAAAAAACAAAACACACAAACACAAACACAAATATGCATCTGAACAAAGAAAAAAAAAAGAAAATAAAGGAAAGAAACCTGCACTTTTGTCAGCAAATTTCCTCGCTGTGGCCACGAACAAAAACCCAACAAAGACAAATGGCGAGCCCTTCACGGTGTAGCAACGAGCTTCGGCTCGCCGTTGAGCTTTCACATGAGATCGGCGAGAGGCAACGGTGAGACTACACCGGGTGCTCTAAGGGGGGTGGCAATGCAAGGGTCATAGACCCAAAGCATACAATGCCGATCGGCATACCCCATTACCACCACCACGGCATGCGAATTTCGGCAAGGGGAAGGAGCAAGTTTTGCCGAATCGGCATGGAGGCTCCCAAGACAATTTCGAACGTTGGGCATTAATTACCAAACGGTTTTGTGGACTTTTTCAAAAAAAAAAAAAAAATTCCCCTTTAAATAAAATAAATAAAAAAACATAATTTAATTCTTTTTTGCATCACCATTACCACTAAAAATTATAACAAAGTCATGGTGCATTATCAAATGTGTTGTTGCATTGTAATTAGTTGAATATTTTTTTACCACTTACTTTTTGAATCATCATTGCCACCCCCAAGGGAGGACTTGCTAAAATTATGACCAGTTCTGAGCCGACTTCTAAGTCAAATGACTAGTATGAATGGGCCCCATTGAATTCAGTCTCTTTTTTAGACTCTAGAACTACTTACAAGTCACGACAATTGAATGGTGATCTCCTTTCTTTAATCATCGATTACAAATTTTTTAACACGCTTTAATAATAATACACCGTGATCAATAATTGACATGATATTATAAATTAACGACTACCAGCCATTGGAACCCACAGATAACATGAAGTACTATTTTGAATAATTTATGTATAACATACGCATATCGGCATATGCACTAAAAGAAGTATATATCTATATGCAATCGTAAACAACGAAGGAGTGCCTATATAAATAATAGTCTAGAACAAGTGGTACAAATTTAGTACTTTTGCATAGCTAGGCTGTTCTTATCGATTATGTATACGTTTATTTATTTATGTACTAGATAGTTCGCCTGAATGGACGAACTAGTTTAAGAATATCTATCTATGAAATATATTATCTTGTAATCGTTAATCCAAATGTGGTTTATAATTGTCTCTAAAACCATCGTGCACGTGTTTTCGACGTTCTATACGATTGTATCGAATCTATTGTCATTTCTATTCATCTACGTTACGTTCCTCAGCCACCATCGAGATATGGCTTTTCGAAGTCTCCAGATTACCCGATTTTAATTTTGTATATTAGGTTCGTATACGTCTTTTAATCATCTTAAACCTGTCATTTGGAAGAATAGGTTATCTAAAGAGATTAACTAGTTCATTACACCTCTAATCTTATCCTTACACCTATACTACGATATCCAAATGTTGCAATCCTTTGTCTTGATATATTTGCTCAAAGACATACTTCCACGATTCTATCTGTTTTTGACCAACATCATTGTTAAAGTTAAAACATCAATGTCTAGTTTTAGTCTTCACATTTATTTTAATCTTATAGTGCCCCCTACATAAATATCTCAAGTAAGAGGATGGAAAGATACACATACAAATCGGACACTAAAGAAAACATAACTTTGAAGTCAACAACTCAGAAAATACATAGCCATTCATTAATTTAAAACTCATGTTTCTTTTTTTAATGATGGATAAGGTAGTAGGTATATTTATATTGATTTGTTAGGATAATATAAAAAGATAAATATTTCCATAAAGAGATAGAAAGTGGAGAGTTGAGACAAAGTAGATAAGCTGGAAAGGACTTCGGATTTAGTTAAAAATTAAGTTGAGCTTATCAAATAAAAAGAGGATCAATACGGTTGTATATCGATTAATAATGGCACTTTAGATGTTATCCTAAACTCGCGATGTTTCAGTTTATAAGAACTTAATTACAATCATGACCATTAGTGTCACAATGTGCAAAAATGAGTCGAGAACTAGTAAACCTAATCGAACCCAATTGGCATTATTCTAGACATGGTTAAGTCCCGAGTTTCAGTTTTCGCTTTCAAAACTGGTTTTTGTTATAGTTTTTGTTTTGGCAGTTTTGCCCTATCGATCACCACTTCAACTATTGTACTATAAATAACGTAACTAGATACTGAAGAAGATAAAGGTATCCTGTTTAGCAGTTCGAATCCATCCTATTATTCTTAGTGCCTGTCCATACGGCCTGCAAATTGTATAAAAGTTTTAACCACAAGGCAAAACATAAAGAGATAGTAAAACTGATAATGGACACAGGAACATATATGATTCTATTATTCGCCTGCTTATTCAAAAGTTGTGTAATATGGATCGAACTACAAAGAAATTACGCAGTACGTATACTATAAATTTGTAACGCAACCCGCTAAAAATGAAATCCAATGATATTCTGAACCAAAGTTTTAAGTTTCTACCATTTACTTCTAAGCAAAGTTACAACTGGTGATTTCTACCCTTGGAAGTTGACACACTCTAATAGTCTAATATGAAAAGAAATGACGGCAGAGGGGGAAAGTAATAGCAGATGATCACCCGGAGATTTTGCTAATTAACAAGATCAGAATACTGCCATTGGATTTTTTTTCCAGATAAAAGAAGATCCACTGAGTCATTTGGGAAGCCAATTGTATCAACTGTCGCCTTCCACACAAACTGCGAAACCTCCAAATTCTGTGCTTCTTTGCTCGGAATCATGGTCTTACAATTGCAAGTCACATAGGGACAAACAGGCCATTCTTCTGCTTTCAACTTCTCACAGTACTCCCAAATCTCATTATGCACCGCAGCATACAAAACGCTTCTAGAACCTTCTTGAGCAGTATATAGAAACTTCGGCAGGGCTTGAAATGCAATTTGAATTATTCTTGGAAGATCCCTTACCACGTTTGTACGAACACTTCCGGGATCCACACATACCACATTGATTTTAGCACTCTTCGGGATGGTTCTATGAAGCACATTGTTAAACATAATTTGTGCCAGTTTACTCCTTGAGTACCCTCTTAAGCTAGTAAACTGGTTTATACCTTTATCAAAGTTCAGATCCCTTGTGTCAACAAAACCAATACCATGCATAAGTGAGTTCACATTCACAATTCTGCTAGGAGCACCGGCTTTTAAAGATGGTAAAAGTAACAGCGAAAGCAAAGACGGTGCCAAAAAGTTAACTTGCATATGCATTTCATATCCATCAGTAGAAAAAGTCTGAGGCTTTCCCATTGAGAAGATACCCGCGTTGTTGATAAGAATATTCAAAGCTTTGTTTCTGGAATTCCACGTGTTTGCAAATCTTGCTACGGATTCTAGTGAACTAAGGTTGAGTTCCATCACATCAATATTAAGTACTATCGTAGAAGATGTGTTTTGCAATTCGGCTTCCCATTTTTGGACCAATTTATGAGCTAATTCAGTGTTTCTTACTGCCATAACGACATGTGCTCCTGCTTCTGCTAGTTGTCTGGCTATTTCTAGCCCTATTCCACTAGTCGAACCAGTGACAATGCTTGTGATACCGTTGAGGGGAGGCAGAGGTAACGGGTTTGGCAAATATCTTGACCAGTATTTTTCAAAGAACGTCTCTAAAACCAAACGGTACCAGCCTTTGAGCCATTCAAACCAACCCAATTGCGGCTTTTCTTCCTTAGCTGCTGAGAATGAAGGTACTGAATCCATCTGTATATACAATAGATTATTACTCCGTAGTACAGTACCAATCTACAAGGAATCAGTGTAACAAAACAAACAAACAGACGCCTTTATAGTTGAAGGGACATTAATATTGTATCATTCTATAAATTGTATTTCTGCTATCTTAGTAAATTTTTGCGTGGTCTTCCGATTTTCTTGACTCGACATTCCTTTAATCATCACAGACAACTAAATATGCATATTACGGGATATGTAACAGATGAATATCATACTCCACGGCCGCATATCACCATAATAAACAACCAAATCTAACCAACTTGTCTCTCATGCTCAAACAAACCAATATCAGAAATAAAGTTTCCCGTATCTAATAGTGACTGATTGAAGTTTAATGACACTGAAGTTTAAATGTGTGGTTGATTCAATTGTTCCCAGTTCAAGATACAAAATTTGAACTATGAATGATGACACATATACGTAAAATCCAATTTTTTTTAGAGATCGAGGCACGTAAATTCCAATTAACTTTTATATATCGAATGTTTAGACATCGAGTTTAAACTTGATTCATAAAACTAAATCTGCAGTTAGTTGGTAATAAATCATATCGTATCGGATGACACAGATATACATCAAATGAACAGACCAATCTACAAGGTATTGGTGTATACGTAAGTACGTAACTAAACAAATAAACAGACGCCTTTATAGTTGAAGGGACATTAATTGTATCGTTCTATATAGTGTAGTTCTGCACTTCTGCTATATTAGTAAATATTTGCATGGTATTCCTATTTTCTTGACTCACCATTCCTTTACTCGTCACAGACAACTAAATATCATATTCCACGCCCACATATCACCATAATAAACAATCAAATCTAACCAACTTGTCTTTTATGCTCAAACAAACCAATATCAGAAATAAAGTTTCTCGTATCTAACAGTGACTGATCCAAGGTTACTGAAACTGAAGTTACAGTGAATGTGTTGCTGATTCAAATATAATGTTGGTTCGGTGTCACAGGTGCTTTGTGGAACCAATCTTTGTTCGACTTGTGTTTTGGATTCATGGTGGTTCGAATGTGAATGTGGTGTGCAGATAATATATGTAAAATAGATAATACAAAGACTTGAAATATATAAACTATATAAAGGTTAAAAAAACGATTACAAATCCTACGGTTTAGGGATATATATAAGTTATGAAACGTTGTGACTTATCACCAAAGGATGCAACGTTTCATCCCAACCGATATAACTGCCATTTGTTTCCTAACTGTCTTAAAGGGACGTTTGGCATTGGGTTTAACCCAATCCAACCTATTCGACCCAAATACTAAATACAATACAATAAACATAATACTAACAACATACAGTAATTAATTGTTCTACATTTCCTCCCTAATTACTTAGTTGTTGTTCCTTCTTGCTGCTGAATGGTGCTTTTCTTCAAACAATGACAATAAAGTCATCACTTTCACTACTTTCTTCTGAAATTGCTGTCTTGTACGCTCCTTCACTTTCTTCCATTTCAGTCTTGAACTTTTTCTTGGGTGATTCGACTATGTCTTCTTCCATATCTTCTGCATCAGGCTGTGGTAAGGTATCTGCAACATCTTTGCCATCTTCATCACTTTCTGCCTCAGGCTGTGGTAAGGTATCTGCAACATCTTTGCCATCTTCATCACTTTCTGCCTCAGGCTGTGGTAAGGTATCTGCAACATCTTTGCCATCTTCATCACTTTCTGCCTTTCCTTGCTTTGTTCTTAGTGCTTCCTCATAGTATATCTTCACCAAACTTATGTACTCTTTGTAACATTCTTTGACTGAATCTCTTTCTTCACTTGTTAATCCTAATATCTTAGCAACCATATCCCATTTGTTGTTGAAGGTAACATTCATGTAACCTCCCATCTCATCTACAATCTTGTACAATCCAAGCAAGTCTACTTTTGTCATCCCAATAGTGGGTGGCAATTTTCCTAGTATGCTTTGTCTCATAAAACCCATGTAAAACCATTCCAGCATCTCAATAAACCTTTTGCTCAATATTTCCCAGTTTGTATACACCAATCTATCTATTTTAATCAAATTCAAGAAAGAAACGAGTCTAGGAAAGCTATTAACCTTCATTGCATATAATGTTCCATTAAGACTCATATAATCTTGATCCAAGTAGTCATGTTCTTCATTCTTATCCATGTTGAGATCTTCTAAACCTTTTATTAAAGAACACTCTTCTTCCATACTTAACGACTTGAAATAATCTTCTAAGAAACTATTGTGTTGTGCAATTATTTCCTTGTCATCTTGATCTTTCATTTCAATATCACCACTTGCATTACTTTCCCAACTATCAAACATATATCTAATTTCACAAGTATCTGTCCCATAATCTATGATAAAGCCTTGATCTTGCAATTGTTCAAAACTTAAAACATTCAATGTAATTTCTGGAGTATATAGAACATTAGATATCAACAAATCCCCATTCTTAGTGCCTACAATCACTTCTCCTACACCATATGAGAAGATGAATTTTTTCTCATCTTCCTCAACGCCTTCTACCTTAAACCTTTTATGCAATCTCTTAAATAAGTGTTTCATGGGAGACATGTGATGTTTATAGGCTGAACTTATATACCAAATACTATTCCAACCATTCCTATCAGATCCTTCTATCATATAATCAGTAAGTACATGAACCCTTTCTTGATATAAAGCCTTTTCTAATCCTTGTTGTTAATTACTAGTCAAATCATAAATCGAGGGGGGTGATAAATTGCTTACTATTTCGATAGGAGTGGTGGGGATCAATACTTGTTTTCGTTGTGGACACTTTCTACAAACATGCCCACGCTTTCGGCATATGAAGCATCTTGGCCTTCGATCCTTTGATTTACTTGATTCTCCCACTTCTCTTTTCTTGTTCTTCAATTTCATTGTGTTGAATCTGATAATTTCTTCCATCTTTTCTTTCAACATTCTTTTGGCCTCTGGAGATATCTTCCTCTTATTTTTGTCCCACGAAGTATAACTGCTCTCGGTGTGACTTGGTTCTCGGATAGGGTTTGTTTCGTTTTGTCTAATATCAGGTAGGTTTTTGATTGGTTCCTTCCAGGAATCAGAACATGCGCTCTGATACCACTGTTGGTTCGGTGTCACAGGTGCTTTGTGGAACCAATCTTTGTTCGACTTGTGTTTTGGATTCATGGTGGTTCGAATGTGAATGTGGTGTGCAGATAATATATGTAAAATAGATAATACAAAGACTTGAAATATATAAACTATATAAAGGTTAAAAAAACGATTACAAATCCTACGGTTTAGGGATATATATAAGTTATGAAACGTTGTGACTTATCACCAAAGGATGCAACGTTTCATCCCAACCGATATAACTGTCATTTGTTTCCTAACTGTCTTAAAGGGACGTTTGGCATTGGGTTTAACCCAATCCAACCTATTCGACCCAAATACTAAATACAATACAATAAACATAATACTAACAACATACAGTAATTAATTGTTCTATATATAATAGTTCAAGATTCAAAATTTTGAACTATGAATGATGACACATATAGGTAAAATCCAATTAACTTCTATATATCGAATGTTTAGACATCGAGTTTAAACTTGATTCATATAACTAAATCTACAGTTAGATGGTAACTAATTATATTGTATCGCATGTCACAGATATACCTTAAATGAAGAATAACTATCAAGCTCTAAAAGGAAAGAATAACGCAAAAGACCTCATCTCTGTACAAAAAACTCTACATACTGTCAAACTATAGCATCAAACTCTCAAACACTGATATAAAGTGAGCTGACGTTCAAGAACACGTAACAACGTGCAATTATGACAATGCACCTTCTTGCTAAATACATAATAAACCGACTCATAATTTATTACTGCGCATTAAGACTGCTACGTACTCAAGCTTATTGAATTTGTCAAAAGATCTTTCTACATTTCTTATAATATACTAACAACTTGTCATTTAAGATTTGTCATCTAAGATCCAATTATACGTCACAATATAAAAAAAGAAATAAATCATAATTACAGTTATATAACAGAACACTATTTAAGATGGAAGATTGAAACATGCATGGACTAATATTACCTGATGACGATGAAAATTAACGTTGAGATCGAAAGGTTATCGATCAAGAAGATCAAAGACGTCGTTGAGATTACACAAAGTAGAAAAACACACAATCTAATCAAACAAACTAACTGAAACAAATTAAATTTGGAAATTTGGGAAGAGAAGAGTGGGAGTTAGTTATATATTTATTCCGATATATCTGCTTCACTTACTCAGTTTTATTCAGGCCCATCTTATTGGGCTTATTCTAAACTAGACTTTGGACCGGGTTTTAATTTACTATTTCTCAGGCCCATCCTAAGAAATAACCACATTTTGTAAAAGCTACATTTTTAATATTTAATATTATTTGAACTTGGTTCGTACCCAAAAACTGATTTCAATGTTTGGTTTGCTTTTCTCCGATCTGTATCCAGGTTTTGTAGGTGAAAACCGAATTGTGCAAGCCCCTAGACCTAAAAACCTTCTGCTTTGACAATTTATCGTTCTAAACCAAAACACTAAACTAACATTGTCAAAATAATATAATAGCATGATAGAGAAGTCTTTGGGTGTTCCTCAATATACTTGGTGGCTGGTGGCAGATGATTCATTTCAAGACCACCGCATTATACATGTCCTAATTTGGGTTTAGAATCGAAATCAACACGGTTTACTTTGTTGCAATGCAAAAAGTAGCATTACATAATCAACCCAAAAAGACAAGTCGAAACACATTCAAAATGGTCCATAAAAGCAGTATGATTTGACAGTCATCCATATTAACAAAAAAACAAAGTGCATCACCACTATAATAGCCTAGCATTTTGGGTGTTCTATGGTTAATATAGCTGAAGGCGATGCACGTGGAAACGGGAGTCTTATGAAGTCCTTAGAAATCTTCAGTTCTTCATCAGGGGAAATAGAGTTATTAACCATTATCTGCATTTTCTTTAGAACTGGTGACTTGGCCATGATGAGTTTCACAAATTCCAACCCAAGGGCTACATCCCTAAAGTTATGAATCTTTACTTCCTTAAGATGATCCAAGTTGAAGCCAGAGAAGTCTTGGAAATCAGTCAGGTTCATAGAAAGTTCTGGAGCATTCGTTTTCTCAAAAATCTGATCACAAAATAGGTAACAATGTCAGCAGAATTATAGAAATGGCAATTACCACATATGTAATAGCCATATTTACCATGACATCAAGTTTCTTTATATTTGGGGAGCTTCGCATTAAACAAAGGGCAGACGATATATCAGCTTGTTCCGTTAAGTACATAGATAGAAAAAGACGTCTGAGTTTGACTAGTGAAGTTGGAAGCTTCTGTGGCATACCACTGGCACCGAAGAACTGTAACCATATACCAATGCCAAAATCAGCAAACACGATATCCTTACCTGAGATATATCATATTTATCATCTCTAAACTATGTATTACCCTCATATATGACGGTGAGATAGACAAAGTCCTAAGCGAAGGCACACACTGTAGTAACTCAACAAATGTAAACCTGTTTCCTCCATAATCTTCTTCGAGTCCCTTTCCTACCTACATTAAAACACCTAATGAAAGTAAATACCATCATCTTTAATTAAAAGAGCTTCATAAGTGGTATTATGAATCTTACCAAAGACAAATACATAAGTAGTGGGCAATTGGAAAGGAAACGCTGAAACACGTTACTAGTAATCTTGACAAAGGCAAATACCACAACTTTCAACCTACTGAACCCATTAAATATTAATGGGGGATTAAAATCACAATATTTGAGCTCTAAGATCTCTAATCCTTGCAATGAAAAGAACGAAGATGGTAGCTTATAGCTGGAGTTGTTTGACATCACTAGTTTTATTTTTTTCACAGTGTTGCTCCTTGAAAGGTAACACATTACCGGGTCAAACTCAGAATCCATTTTCACGAAATCACAACAAATATTAAACATTAGTATCGGACCCCTGTGTAGTAATAAAACATGGAAGATGGTATTGACAAACTTATACTTCTTCAATTGTTCGCAGTTAGATGTTACTTGAACTAACTCCTTATCATAAAATTCAAGTTTAGGCATGTCCTTCCAGCAAGACCTCCAATTTCTTGATAAAATGCTAGTTCTAATTGCATCTCGAATTGGCATAGAAGTTAGAATTTTTTCAGTGATGTTTTGAGGAAGGGTACTGATTATATCCGAATTGTGGCATTGAACTTTCATCTTTTTATGATGGGACGTCATACTCCACAAGCCTGCAATGTAAAATGCAAAATGAAAAAAGATTCACGTTCTTTACCAATATCATCCATGCACATCTAACCCAATAACTTACACAAATATAGATTCCTGCTTCTAACATATGTGAACCGGCCTTATACACAAAGTAGACACAATAGAAGTAACTGAAAATCAAATGATGACAAGACATACTCCACCTAAATACTACGTAGAACACTAAATCCCCTGCTACAAAACATTATTACCAAAAACTACATCCTTAGAAATTAGAATCAGCGATAGTGCAAAAAACTTGTCTCAGCAAATCATTTGTATTATTGTCCCGTAGCTTAAATTAATGTTGTGATATCATCATCCATGAAAGGCAAACAGTATCATTCAGATCAAATGACATGCTATAATGCTATCAAGTTCATTGGTGGAAATGATGTTATTAGCTATGAATGATACCATCCCATTCTTTAAGAGGTCGAAGCATAGATATTTAGCCAAATTTTATACAGTTAGCGGTCACTAATAAAATTACAAAAAGAGATCGCTCAAATATTATGGAGAAAGTAGATCATTTTGATGAAAATGCCATAACAACCAAAAGATGCAAATAAGAATATTAATGCACGGTGGGTACTTCCCCATTAGTTCTAAAAGATTAGCAGTTTTAAATAAGCAATCCAAAACACTTCTTAAAAAAGTATACAGTAAAAGTCATTCAAAGTATATCTCTATCCTAATAATGCTAATAAGGGGGTGTTTGGCTAAGCTTATTTGGGGTGCTTATTAGCCAAACACTAGCAAAAAAATAAGCATTATTTTTGTTCATAAGCTTATTCTGTTCTAATTATTTCTAATAAGCCCATATTTTATCTGATTTATGAGCTTATTATGACTTAAGGGTGTTGGCTAAGCTTATTTTTTTGGTTTAAGCTTAATATTAATAAGTAGCTTATGATAAATAAGCTTATAAGCTTTTGATAAGTGTTTGGATAGCTTATGACAAACAAAGTGAAAAAAGAAGCTTGTAAGCATAAAAAGCCCATAAGCCACAAAAAATGAGCATAACAAAACCTCCTTATATATGCTTATAAGCTTAATCAAACACTAATATGAGCTGATTGTTGCTATAAGCTAATAAGCCCAAAAAATAAGCTAAACGAAACACCCCCAAACAAGCCCCAAAAAATAAGTTTATAGAAACAAGCCGAACCAAATAAAGCTAAAACATACACCCCCTAAGAAAACCCATGTTGTAAGCTAAAATATTGGGTCGACTTAAATGGCATATAATCCAAAAGATATATACAGATACAGTTCATAAGTATTTGGTTCTTGGGTAAGAAAATAAAGAAAAGTGAAAATGGGGATTACCTTGTCTTAAGGGGTGTGCTACTTTTATCAGGACTCCATTCTTATCTTCTCCACAGTATTTACATACTTTTTTTACAGCAAGACCTAAAACCCTTGAAATACAATGAACCAAACAAACCCTTGTCCCCTGTCTTAAACAGTTGAAGTACTTTAATAAATGAAATGTTTTACGGAGTATTTGGAAAGTGTTACTGTATTGTTTTTGATAAAATTACACTGTTAATCCCTTTAGTTCGGGCCAATTTCATGTTTGGTTCCCGTTACAAACAAATTACGCCATCTTTAGAGAGCATGGTGTTCTACTATGGAACACCATCATACTGCATTTTGGGGTTCTATGGCGCCGCCAATGACATGAGGTTCCGCGCCATAGGTTTCTCATCATGGCTATAACGGGTTTTTTTAATGGTTATCTTTTTTTCTTTTAACCATATCATAATTTAATGGTAAAACTCTAAATGTTCAAGAATACTGCTTTTTCAATAAATACCCACTTTTACACACTTTCAACCAAAATAAATATCTAAATAAACAATTGGAACATGAACAAGTTTTTGGCCAATCAAACGATAATTTGAGTTCACTACAACTGCTATACCATCATACGCCAATTCTAGTTTTTCACATAACGCACCATTTCTCAACTTTGACACACTGTATTCCTCCTAATCACCTTTCCAAATGACACAAGAATCTTATAACCAACTCGCATTACCACAAATTTTACAAATGCCACCGAATTCACCACCACATGCAGCTTTAAACAACGCAGCAAAAGAAAAGTTTCAAGCAAGATATCATCCTAACTGAAATTCGTATTACTTTTGTTGTAACTCGTATTTTTTATATAATTAACTAAACAAACCTTTTAAATACTATTACATTACTTTACTAAATCTATCTTGCTTTGAGAAAATGTTTTATTTTGAAAGTGTTTTACTTTTGACAAAATTACACCGGTAGTTCCTCTGTGGTTGGGCTCAATTTCATATTCAGTTAAGAAATTACGCCACGCCATCCCATCATTACTATTATCGCGTACTGTCGTAGCGAGAGTCCAAAACCTAAAGCTCTTAAATGGCTCATTTTGTCGTCGTTTGGTACAATCAAAACTAAATCACCACCCTTTCAACATAGTCGTTGTTGAAATTTAAAAAAGTCATAGAAGACTAGTGAGAAACGGCAACATGTATAACTTTTATTGTAAACATAGTTTTTGACTCAAGACCTAAGAGACCCTTGGTTAGAATAGATGAATAATTATTGCGATTTCATAACTTTTTAAAAACCCGTAGATGAATAATTTATGCGACTTCATAACTTTTTAATAGTTCAACAAAATTTATAAACTTTCCTTAACAGGTAGTCGAAATTTTGTACGGCTATTTCTTTAGGTAGCTTAGATAAATTGAAATGCCATCGTTGTGTTTGCGTGGTGTATACTTGAAGAACGATCTCAAATCCAAGGTCATGGTTATTGAAACTCGATATAATCTATCTTAGTGACTTCATAAGATAAAAACGACTCATAAAATGATCATTAGTAACGTCGATTACAATAGCAAAGATGCATATTCGTTTGCAAAACTTATGAGCCTTATAACTTTTTGGAATACAAATGTAGGTTTTTTTATCCACATTGGTAAAAAGTGCAGCTAGCTAATACAGTAAAAGTATGTCGATTATGTGACTTGGTTTATAGAGCTTAAAATACCTCTTTTGAGTAGGTAAAAACTAAAAAAGTTGTTAACGTTCTATTTCATTCGCTCAATGTGTAATTCAAGTCTCTTAAAAAAAAAAAAAAAAAAAAAAAAAATGCTATATAACTATAGATAGAAGTCATAGAACTTCATTTATTTTGGGCCTTGACGTCAACTACATACTAGTTGGGCTTAAGTAGTTTTAGGCCTCATACACACATATCCTTGGTACTTTATACAAGAAATCTTTTGTGTATAGCAATTTGGTCATTTTTATGACAAAACTAAAGCGTCATATTATATTATAAATATATACATTTCCTGTGGCCTTTGATGAATAGTACCCATTTTACTATTTTTTCTACAGTAATCTACAGTAACGGGCCTTGGGCCACTTTTTTTTGGGTTTGCTACAGTAACCGGCCTTTTTTTTTTTTTTTTTTTTTTTTTTTTTTTTTTTTTGTTTGGGTGGGCTCTTTTTTTGAGATTACTCGGACCCGGGTGAGCATGCATACCTTAATATTAAAACATCCCGCGACAACGTGCGGGTTTAAAACCTTGTTACTCAACATAGCAGTTAGAACTTGCACTTCCATAGTTTCACTAGATTGATAAAACTTGAAACGATATGTATAAAAGACTATTTTTTTAAGTGAAGAATAATCTAGACATCGTGTTTTTTAAAAGGAAATTAATAATTCCATTTATTGGTGATGATTAGAAAGCTTGTCTTCACAATCTTAGTTGAGTTGGTTTAAGTAATGTCTTCGCCAGAGTGAAGGTTCCCACATCCCCTAGCTAGTTGTAAATTGGTGATGATTGAATTATTCCAAATGATAGCATCCACAAAAGGTGTGAATTATTGGGAATACCCTGACCCCGTGTGTTTTTTGCACCAGCCATTGTCCACCACACAAGAGATAGCTCCGGCAACTCTCCTGACTCAGTGGACACCAACGGGAGTGAGCACAAGCCAATACTTGAACTCATGACCTTTTATCCACAAAATATCTCCAGTTGACCCATGAGTTTTTCGAAGATGGGTACCGACTGAGCTAAAGTCCTTTGGTCAAAAGATAACATATTATCAAACTCATACACGTATCGTTAAACGAGTACTAGATATAATGAATACATCGTAACTACATTGTCTTTATAAGATATTCTATGCTTGACGGAAACCTTATTACGCACTACCATTTTCAATGCAACTACATTGTCTTTGTTCGTGTTTGTAAAACAGAAGTCATACCGGCTCAGGTAGTTTTGGCCTAAGTCTTTTTATGGCTTCGATTCGTTCACTTCTACAGGTTTTGTGTATGTTATATGCACTTGCAGAATTGTAAAACTTAATACTATAGACACATAATGACATAATTTTTTACACGTAAATACGTAATCTTGATTGTCATTTTGTAGTGATAAATTTACTAGGCACATATAACACAACATTTATATTTAGAAAAATAAATTGTGTTGTCACACATTTACTTTTTCTATTTTTCAAGTAAAAGTTGTATGCTAGTAATAGAAAATGAGAAGTGCATGTAAGTGTAAATGTGTAATAACGTAATGTGACACTTTTACGTTTGAAACATCCTTTCACAAAAATTAATAACGTATCTTTTCTCCGATCTTGAAATCAATTTGACACAAAATATCATCATTATATTGTGTGCACGTCTTTATGACGTATTTGCATGTATAAGTATTCACCAAACAACTTAGACCACAAGGTGCAACGTTTTGTTTACTCTCGCCGTTTCAACATGGCGTCTCGTTGATCTCGTTGCTGCACCATCATACTCTCGCCATGCCTCGCCGAAATGGTTCTACTCATCTACACGACGAGGTAAATTTCTGACTTGTGTCAGGCTTTTTTTTTTTTTTTTTTTTTTAATTTGAGTTTTTATTGTTTTGTAAAATTGTAAGTTGTGAATATGTATTGTTTTGTGTAATTGTTTAAGAATATGTAATGTTTTTTTGTAAGTGCAACTATATTAAACATGGGATTGAAATTACATCAACCAACGTACAATTATATTACTATTACGATTACAACATTAAAATACGAAACGGAAATTAAAACCCCTAAACTACGATACGATAATGATAATAAAACTACGAATCAAGAAAATGATTCAGTCTGTGGCGTAGCCCACGTCACTCGAATCGTCCTCACTCAATGGCACACGGTTTAATCCCACAGCCCATCGCCATTCTGCTCGACGGTTTCTTCGATCCTCTTTAGCTTTTACATGCGCCTCACGAGCTCTTGCCTGACGTTTTTCCTCCGCTTGAACCTCTAACAACATTTGCATATTTTGCTCGAAGAGTTCTTCATCAGTCAACCCAAAGGTATTGGGTTGGTTTTGTGGTGGATTGTTTGCCAGTGGATTGTGTACCGGTGGAAACAGAGCTTCCGGTGGAGTGTTTTGTGGTGGAGTGTCATATGGGAATACGGGAAACAGATCTTCCGGTGGTGTGTTGTAAACTGATTCATTATCTGGTGATGTGTTATTTGACATTGTTTCGTATTATTTGTTTGTGAATTCTATATGATTTGTGTGTGAATTATGGGTGTATTGTGAGCATCCGGGAATGGCTACTTATATTGTAAAACCTCGCTAAAATTCGTATAATTAACTTCGGTTAATTAAATAAATAATCCTTGTCATTATTGTAATCACCATTTTTACGGGGAAATTTAAAATTTTCTTTGTATATTAAAATGGTCACGATTACGATATTGTCAAATTCGTCAAACGACAAAACAAGTTATCAACGCAATTAACAAAACATTAATTTTACTAAACTTAATTAATAATACTAATTACAAAAATCCAAACGGGCCTTGTTTCTAAATTAGCCCAACCGGCCCAATGAATTAACCCAAAATTTATTACAAATAATAATACAAATCGACTAAACATACTCCAAATCACCTCGTTCATTTTTAATTTCTACACACGACCTACGTATATTTTTGCATATTCTCGTTAACCTCCTAACCAACTATTAGTGTGTCAATTCTCACGTCCATACGTTGAGTTTTGATACGTTTTTAAGAGGCAAAGTATTTAGCTATAAATCGATCCAAACGATTTGTGATTTATTCAATTTTTAACCGTTTTAATCCACGTTTGTTTCTAAATGATCCTAATAATGTTTCTAAGATGATTTTATACTCAAATGTCTAAGATGATCAAGTATATACAAGTGATGAACGATTTTGTAAATCGTTGCACATATATATAAGATGTCGACATAGAGCATGATTCATCCAAACACATTCCCTCTTTCAAGCTCTCACATCTCATATAATATGTATTAAAATTGTCCTAAGAAGCCAGAGGTACTGACATGGTATAGTAGCTCTTGTTTTCTCGATTCATTTAACACCATACGATCCATTCGTATGGTAATATATGCGTACCATGCATGCACATAGTTTCCTTCCATTCTTAAACACTTTCACTCATTCGTTTCTTCCTAAATATCACCTTCCAAACCACAAGTCGAAGGATATACTAGTTGGGACTCAAGAAAAGGAAATTGGGTTTTAAATATATATATAACGTTTGGGTTATATATTGGAAACGTGAAATCCTTGTGTTCCACTCGTTTCTACTCGACCTCTATCACCTCTAAGGTGTTTGTAAGTAGTTTTCATCCTTTCTCAATCCATTTCACACCTTAAATATTGGTCATGCATCATGTTTATTTTTGTTCGAACGTATGATGAGGCGAAAAATGATCCGTTTTTAGGGGGGTCATTTAAGCCCGAATCCGAATTTATTTGATCAAATATTGCCCTAAATCGTTCCTTTTGTGATTTTAGGTGTTTGGAGAGTGAATTCTGGAAAAGAGGCTATTTTGGACGTTTTTGGAGCATAAAGTGAAGAAAACGACAAAGTACCAAAAAAATCCAAGCTGGAAATACAAGGTGACGGCGTCAAGGGTTTGCTCTTGACGGCGTCAGACATGAAGAATAAATTACCGTAGCTGGTGACGGCGTCAGATGGAGTTATGACGGCGTCAAAGTGGCCAAGAATTATTTACCGTGGGTGGTGACGGCATCACATAGGCCGTCACGATTTTATCTAGGGCGTCCGAGGAAGTGTATGGCGGCGAGTTGACGGCGTCAGATTTTACTCCTGACGCCGTCAGGACGATTTTCCTATATATAGTTTTCTAGTTTTTTCATTAAAAGAGGGAGAAGTTTTGGTGAAACCCTAAAGACGATTTTGGTGCCTCTTTTACAGGTTTTTCAAGGGTTCCAAACCCTTGAGACCTTGCATTGTAATTGAGATAAGTATACTCTTAATTCAATCAATATGTCTATGTGTTGGTTGTCTATCTTTTGTTCTTATCTTAATTCTACTATGCTAGGCTAAATTTCCTTTGTGTTTGCTTAGATCTAATGAAACCTAGATGTTGATTATGTGTTGATTACTTGTCTATTCTTGTTTTGAATGAATGATATTATATGTTAGGCTTAAGAAAACTGGCAGATCTCCAAATGGTAACATGCTTGAACGTCTTAAGAAACATGAACCGAGGCGTACTAGGTCTTTATTGGTTGTATTTAATGCATGAGCCACTGTTTACAATCCCTATAGTTGTGCTGGGTCATGGTGTAGGAGGAGATAAGAGCTCATAGAGTTGGGGAGTTATGTATGCCACTCCACGAATGGTATTAAGGAATACAACCCGTCATTCATACAAGTGTAACAAGTAATTAACATGTAAAAGATATCTAGGGAGTAATGAAGTCTAAGTAAACACAATTTCTCCAATTACTGCTCACAACCTTAGTTTAATATTAGTTTAATTTCATTTTCATTAGTTAATTAGTTATAAAGTAGTTTTTGGGTTAGTTGATTAGCAACTAATTCCGCCCACTCCTTCAAAACCCGAGATTTTAATTGCTTTCATAAAAATATAAAAATACAAAAATAATCATCTCTCACCTCTAGAACTATTAATTAGGTTTTCTAATCCTAGCGACACTATTCCTAAGCTGAACGATCAATCCCCCGGTACTTGTCACTATACTATACTACAACGATCAGGTACACTGCATGGTGGGGGTTGTAAGCCTCGCGAGATCCCTCGAGAGGTAAAGCAAGGTGCGATTCCCACGCATCAAGTTTTTGGCGCCGCAGCCCGGGGACTAGTTATTGTCTAGGTTAGGATTTCTTTTTATTAGGTCTACTTGCTAGATTCCTTTCTAGTAAGATTTTTACTTTTATTTTTAGGTCTTCTTTAGTCTATCTTTTTCTTTGTGTGTTTGTTAGTAATTTCCATTGACTATTCCGTTCACCATTATGGAGTACGCGAATCCACCATACCACCAACCACAAAGGCCATTCTACCCTATTGACATCTTGAATTTCAAACAATATCGAGATGAACCCATATATGATGCGTGGACTCGTTTTAAAATTTTACTTCGAAAATTCCCTCATCATAGTTTCTCTTTATCATCCCTAACCGAAACCTTTTACTATCGTGTCAGCCAATGTGACCAAATGCGCATCGATGATTTTGCCGATGGGGGCCCTAGGGAATTAAATGATGAAGAAGCGTGGGATACCATAGAAAACTGTGCCCAATATTATTATAGAGTAGACAACCCAACAAACAACATCACAAATCAATCAAAAACAAGTTTGATGGAGCAAACAGGAAGTTTGTTGGGGGATGAATATACTCATGTTGAGATACCTAGTTGGATGGCACCTAATATCATAGTACAAAACAAACATATAGGTAATCTAGGTACAATGGAGGATGAGGTGGATAATCCAAGCCCACAAAGTACCCCACAAGTCCTACCATCATTTGAGGCACATACACCGCCCGTGACTTACCCGGAAGAAGTAGAAGAGACCATAGGAACCCCAATTGAGGTAGAACCCTTGGACCAAGCACCACCAGAGGATATAGGTTTGAACACTTGTAGTGATAACCTTACTCCTAGTTCTAGGGAAGTTCCTAGTTTTGATGAACCGGAGCCTCAACCAAAACCATTACCTAATCTTCCATCCTTGAATGAAGATTTCGGAATTGAAATAGGTCCCGATCCACCCATCAAACCATATAGTCCGGGTAGTTTTACGTTGAAGGTAGTAGACCCCAAGCCTTGTAGAGAAGAAGCCAACATAGGAGTGGACCATGACCTTACATACTTACATCACCCATTCATGATTGATCACAAGAAACATTATGGGTTTAAACCGGGTTTATTAGGTCAAGATGGATTCCCAACTAGGAGTCTCTTGAAATTGATAGAAGATGATCCCTTTCTAAGAGAAAATCTTAATTCACCCACTAACCCAATTGAATTAGGTAAGGCTATGATGATAGGATCCCGCACCTTTAAGCATACAATTCATCCACCACTCTTTCCTCACGAGGCATATTTACACCCTAAGGGTGTGTATCGCTACTTCCACCCGCACTTAATCCTAAGTGTAGGGAAAACCTCACCTTTATCCGTGAAATAAGGGTAGAGTCAGGCTCGTGACTCGAACAAAAACAAGCGCTTCTTGGGAGGCAACCCATGTTTTGTGTAATTTTTATTTGTTTGATTGTTATTTGCTTCCGTATGCATGTTTTATTTTTATTGTTGGTTGATTATGTTTCTCTAATAAAAAAGTGGAAATACTTTATTATGTTGTTTAGACTAGTCTTAACTTCAACCTAGAGGTATTTTTGCAAAAGATAAGTGTAAGGGGAAACCCCAAATATGTTTTTAAGAAACAAATCGATCATGATTATCCACAATATTTAATGAACATGTATATTCGTATTTGTTAGAGTCAAATGCTTGTATTGAGTCATAATGAAGTTTTACAGGATTTTCCAGGAAGTAGGACAAAGTTTTTCCAGAAATTTTCCGGAAACTTAACATAAAGATTTCTGCAGGTCCATTCTGACGGCGTCAGGCAATTGCTCTTGACGGCGTCAGGAGTTAAAAATCTGGAAATTTTACCGGTTTTGTTTTTCTAACGGAGTCTTATAGTTTTTGTGAATTATTAAGTTTTATAATCTCCAGGAAATCTGCAAACTTCATTCCACAAGCATTATATCTTATTTTGTTTTCTAGGATTTAGTAACTTATATAGGATGCCGCCGATTTTACGCGAGGTTGCCTTGTCTACTTTTGTCAGGATTTACAGGTTATTTGAGACGAGAAGATGATTTATATTCTGGAAGGGAAGCTTTGATTGTTCGTTTTCTTGGAAGAAGATTTAACCTGGCCAACTAAAATCCATACCGAGCGAATCAGGGGAGTATTTGATTTCATTCTCTTTACTTTTTAACTTTTACATTCTTTACTTGAACATTGGGGACAATGTTCATCTTAAGTGTAAGGGGAGGGTAAAAAGATGATGCCATACATATGCACTTTCGCTTGAGTTTGTTTTGTTTGATAGTAGATGAGTAATAAAACTATGAGAAATACTTGTTAGTGTAATTTTAGCGCCAAATTTAAAATTTTTTACAACATTTAGGAGTGAAACTTTAGCCATAGCAAGCGTCTCATGGATAGGAGGTTGTATGACTAGCACATAACCGTATATTCAGAAAAATTTTCCACCCAAAAATGTGAGGTTCGCCTTTAGATTTGATAGGAAAAGCATTCATTATTGGTGCTTATGAGTGTACCGGTAGCATTTAGATTCTAGAACTTGCGTTAGTGATGCATCCCGAGACCGCTAGTGAGACTACATTCGTGTAGTAGGATTTACTACATGATAAGAGGCATTAGGATCACCCTTGTGTTAAACCCGTATTATAATTACTTGACCATTTAAGTCATATTACTTGGCTAGTTAAGTCAACTAATTTTTCCCACACCCTTAGCGTTGTACTCATTTTTAGTACACGATACCCCTAGTACACCCCTCCGAGCCTATCTTTTCATTTCTAACTTTAAGCATTTTACTTAAAGGAAGAATTTGTTACACCCCACTTAAATGTACACCCAAATCGCCTTAGCCTTCCGTGTATGCGCTCATTTTTAGTGCATTATTGTTATTTGTTAAACCCTAAGTTAACTTTCTAATTGATTACATGGTTGCTAAGTCGAGTCATATCCTTGTACATATTGTTTTGGGACGATTGGGACTCATGGGTAAGTACTTATTTTATGGAGTAATGGGGAAGAACATAATATTATTACCCCCATATGTGCATTAATCTTAAAAGTGCTCAAAGTGTTTTGATTTTCTTAATTCGAGTCATTAGAATAATTTAATGTAAAGTATGTAAAGATTCAAGTGTAAGGGGAGTGCTCAAACCCCTATGATGTATTATTTTGGATGGTAGGGTAAGAGTGTATGCAAAAAAAAAAAAAAAAAAAAAAAAAAAAAAAAAAAAAAAAAAAAAAAATCGAAAAATAAAGAAAAAGAAAAAAAAAATAGAAAAGAAAAAAAAAGAAAAACATACGGACTACCATCCCTTTTTATTCTTTGTTTATTTTATGTTTTTGTTATTTTTTCATTTATTAGCTTAAGTCGAGTCTAGTCTTAGCTTAGCAACACCATCTTGTACATGTAATTAACCAAGATTGTTAACTCGCCACCAGTAAAACTTCCTTTATCCAATAAAACCGTGTAATTCATATCCCTACACCTAACGTTATAACCCTTTAAAAGACCTCTTTGATAGTTTATCCTAGGTGCTTACGCCATGTGGTGGAGGTTTGATCCTTTCCCAAGCCTATGGTAATCTATTTTGCTATGACAGGTAGTGAGAGATATCTTCCATTTCCATAATGTTATATTACTTTATTACACCCGAGAGATGTGAGTATCTAAACACTATTTGTAAGGTGCTTGTGTATGACCTCCGTGCTTGTCTATTGGTCTTTAGTGGAACGATTATTTGTTGTAATTACTTTTATATTAGTGTTAAATGACCCCTAACTTGTCTTTTGAGTAGAATAAAAGCTCATTTGCTTGAGGACAAGCAAATCTCAAGTGTAAGGGTATATGATGAGGCGAAAAATGATCCGTTTTTAGGGGGTCATTTAAGCCCGAATCCGAATTTATTTGATCAAATATTGCCCTAAATCGTTCCTTTTGTGATTTTAGGTGTTTGGAGAGTGAATTCTGGAAAAGAGGCTATTTTGGACGTTTTTGGAGCATAAAGTGAAGAAAACGACAAAGTACCAAAAAAATCCAAGCTGGAAATACAAGGTGACGGCGTCAAGGGTTTGCTCTTGACGGCGTCAGACATGAAGAATAAATTACCGTAGCTGGTGACGGCGTCAGATGGAGTTATGACGGCGTCAAAGTGGCCAAGAATTATTTACCGTGGGTGGTGACGGCGTCACATAGGCCGTCACGATTTTATCTAGGGCGTCCGAGGAAGTGTATGGCGGCGAGTTGACGGCGTCAGATTTTACTCCTGACGCCGTCAGGACGATTTTCCTATATATAGTTTTCTAGTTTTTTCATTAAAAGAGGGAGAAGTTTTGGTGAAACCCTAAAGACGATTTTGGTGCCTCTTTTACAGGTTTTTCAAGGGTTCCAAACCCTTGAGACCTTGCATTGTAATTGAGATAAGTATACTCTTAATTCAATCAATATGTCTATGTGTTGGTTGTCTATCTTTTGTTCTTATCTTAATTCTACTATGCTAGGCTAAATTTCCTTTGTGTTTGCTTAGATCTAATGAAACCTAGATGTTGATTATGTGTTGATTACTTGTCTATTCTTGTTTTGAATGAATGATATTATATGTTAGGCTTAAGAAAACTGGCAGATCTCCAAATGGTAACATGCTTGAACGTCTTAAGAAACATGAACCGAGGCATACTAGGGCTTTATTGGTTGTATTTAATGCATGAGCCACTGTTTACAATCCCTATAGTTGTGCTGGGTCATGGTGTAGGAGGAGATAAGAGCTCATAGAGTTGGGGAGTTATGTATGCCACTCCACGAATGGTATTAAGGAATACAACCCGTCATTCATACAAGTGTAACAAGTAATTAACATGTAAAAGATATCTAGGGAGTAATGAAGTCTAAGTAAACACAATTTCTCCAATTACTGCTCACAACCTTAGTTTAATATTAGTTTAATTTCATTTTCATTAGTTAATTAGTTATAAAGTAGTTTTTGGGTTAGTTGATTAGCAACTAATTCCGCCCACTCCTTCAAAACCCGAGATTTTAATTGCTTTCATAAAAATATAAAAATACAAAAATAATCATCTCTCACCTCTAGAACTATTAATTAGGTTTTCTAATCCTAGCGACACTATTCCTAAGCTGAACGATCAATCCCCCGGTACTTGTCACTATACTATACTACAACGATCAGGTACACTGCCTGGTGGGGGTTGTAAGCCTCGCGAGATCCCTCGAGAGGTAAAGCAAGGTGCGATTCCCACACATCAACGTATATACTTTACATATATATTACACGTACATATTTATTTTTAGAACACGAAACGTGACTAGCCTCTATCTTGGAAGGCCTAGGAGTCACGTAGCACCTATAATTCACTTTAGTTGTAACGTTACGATCATTTCATGCATTCATTTCAAACAATGTTTCACACGTATAAATTTCCAAAATACTTAGAAAATATTTCAAGTTTTCAAAATAATGAAATCGATTCAAACATGCCACAAAACATACGTATAACTTTCAATTTCACGTAACAAGCACCCAATATTTTTATACGTACTAATAGACCACCTAGAAAACTATTAGTTTCATATAAACAACTTGTAAAGATATTCACGTTTTGACACCCTACTCGAGCCATTTTGAATCGACTTAAAATAGTTTTCAAATCCAAAGTTATATATAAAAACTCAAGGTTGTCGAGTGGGCTCAATCTAAGGCCCAATAAGACTTCACGTTTTAACAGCCCACTGGGCTCATAAAATATATTTTTAGAATCATAAAGGAAGCCCAAGTTCAAGCCCAAAATAATTTTCATGCCCTCGCCTTTAAATTTTTAAATGGGCTTTTGTTTGGTTCGAATTAAGGCCCATAAGCTAAATAAATAAGATTTTTATAAAATAAGCAGTTGAAATAAGCTTGAAATTAATAAAAGAAGCCACGGAAATTTTTATAAAATTTTTATAATCATTTTTGCAAATTTGGACTAAAAATGTAACGCGACGACACCTATAGGGACTAAAAGTGAAAATTGTGAAAACTAAGGACTAAAAATGTAGAAACAGAAAGAAAGGATAAAAATTGATAATATAGGATTGTTACAAGATTAAATTGTAATATTGGACATGTAGTGGACTATAATTGTAAAATATATATAAAAAGGACTAACGGTGTGACGCTAACGCCGTTAGTATAAAAAGTGTAAAAATGGAAAAAGGACAAGGACTACACATAATCTATTTGACATTCTCAGTTTATTTTCTATTTTACGGCAACCATCACGTCATATGCATTTTATTATGTTTTTATATATATATTATTTATTTTTACGTTAATAATATATATAACGATATTTAAAAAGTTAATATTTTTACTTACGATTTAAAAAGGTAAAACTACGATGGATATTTTAAATAAAGTATTTTCATATCATGCATGGCATAATAATTTCACTTCACATCATCTATTCGTCATAACGAATAATGTTTATTCGTTATTCGTTCGTATTTACCAAATAGTATTTGGTTATATTCTCTAATAAATTTATTTATCAGGTTCCGTATCAACGACGTTTCTATAATCGTTCCCATAAATCTCGTCCTACTTTATTTTTCATCATTTCCAAATCAATCCAGGTGAGTCATAGCCCCATTTCAAATAATTGTTTTTAACTCATTGGGGGAGATACATGCTTACATATACTTTGATAACTTGATAAGTATATGAAATAAAATAAAATACATGATTCAAATCAATTTCCTAATTGATATTAAAATAATATAAATTGTGATTTAAAATATGTTAATGTTTCCAATGTGATTATTGTGGTATGTGAAATATATATTTATTGATGAATTTCTTGACTGAAATATTGATACTCATATGAAAATGTTCTCAATTCGATTATTGTGGTATGTGATATAAATGTGTTACTGGCGAAATATTCAAACTGAATTTCTGATAATCAAACGATGATATTTTCAAACTGAATTTCTGATAATCAAACGATGATATTTTCAAACTGAATTTCTGATACTCAAATGATAATATTTTCAAACTGAATTTCTGATACTCAAACGATGATATTTTCAAACTGAATTTCTGATACTCAAACGATACTGTTTTCAAATTGATTACTGTGATACGATACTTGATTTCATGATGTTATGCTAAATGAGCCCATTAGTCCTTGATATTGCCTAAGTTAGCTTATCGCCATATAAGTCCCTCAATCATGAGCCATTAATCACCGTAACGTGAGCGCGAATCTAGTGAACAGATTCGAAACCTGTTTTGGATTGACCTCCGATCCCACTAATACTTGACGGAATGCCCTTATGCATGTGGTTAGTCGTATTAGTCGCGATACACTATATTTGAGACAAGTAGGAATTGGCAAATCACCTACGAATAGAGGGCAAAATCTGTCATTGATTTGATAGAACACCCCCTTTGTTAACGTCTTGCGTGTCATGAGGCTTGGTGCAATATCTATAAAGGAAAGATATATGTATTCAACATATATTTAGATACAGCTGTATAGGTTTGACCATATGTGAATTGTTTATCTGATTGATTTAGTATCATGAGTTTCCAGCTCATGTTAAGATTATTGATTCTTTATTGAATGTGATTGAATATTTATATGATTTATTTGTGAATATACTCGATACTTGTTTTATTTCTGTTTGTATTTTATTAATACCAAATATTCCTGAAATCTAACAAAATAAAGGGTTTTTCCTAAAACTCTATGAACTCACCAACCTTTGTGTTGACACTTTTAAGCATGTGTATCTAAGGTAACTTAACGGAGCAGGACAAGACACGGAGTGGGCATTTATTACTCTGATAAATTAAAATGGTGTAAAAATCAAATTTGTCATTTTTATAAGTCTTTATATCTTTTCATAAGATTTTAAATCAGATGGTTCATCTTTTATCAAAATTATTATTTAAATGACAAATAATTTTCAAAACGTTTCTTTTAAACCGTTTTATGTGGTTAAAACTTCGATCCTTACCGTAACACCCAAATTACTTTTCCGCTGCGACAAACTTAAAAATGGGGGTGTTACATATATGACCGTTTTTTGAATTTGAAATTTAAATCTATCCCGCCCTGTTTTTTGAATTTGAATTTTAAACGTTTATTCGTCCCTTTTTTTGAATTTGTATTTTAAACGTTTATCCGCCCTTTCTTTTGAATTTGAATTTTAAAGGTTTATGCA
The DNA here is from genome assembly GCA_030686995.1 of Artemisia argyi. Lineage (NCBI taxonomy): Eukaryota > Viridiplantae > Streptophyta > Magnoliopsida > Asterales > Asteraceae > Artemisia > Artemisia argyi. Next base: position 79,226 of record JARVZY010002510.1, read on the forward strand.
CACGTTTTTTTGAATTTGAATTTTAAACGTTTAACCGCCCGTTTTTTGAATTTGAAATTTACACATATCCCGCTCAGTTATTTAAATGTGAATTTCTAAACACCCCTATAAAAAGCATACCATAACATACTATTTTGCACACACTTCACTTTCAAAACAATTTTACAATGGCTAATCGTTAGTCTGTTGAAGAAGAAAACTTGCTAGCCGACATGTGGCTAATAGTTCACGAATACCATGGTGAATCCGCTTTTTGGAATGAGGTTACAGAAAGGTTCAATAACCAATCTGACGGTGCTTTTCGTAACAGAAGCCATATAACGGGTAAGTGGGCAAGAATGAACTGTGAATGTCAAAAATCCAATGATATTTATTTGAATTTGCAGCTTACAAGTGAGGTCAATGATCGTCTTCACAATGCAATGAACATTTTCAAAGAACGCTTTGGTGGGCAAGGCTTCAAATATCTTCACGTGTGGTTCATTTTGAGAAATAGCCCAATATAGAACATATATAGGGATTAACGGCTTTTGTATTTCAGTAACGTCTGTATTTGTATTTCCGTATCGTTTGTGTTTGTACTTCCGTATCGTGAGTATTTGTATTTCCGTATCATGTGTATTTGAATAAAAGGCTTAACGGCTAGTTTCCTTTTACAATATCTTCTAACGGCTAGTTTCCCTATACAACTTTATTCTAACGGCTAGTTTCCTCTATAAATACCACTTAAACAACATTTCGTATTCTCACACAAACGCAATGGCTAACCAACCAGCCGACGTACAAAACACTATCCTTACCCGATTACGCAATGAACATGAAAAAAGAACTTAAGTTGATTAACAGTTTGCTAGGTGAGATTACTCGTTTAACGCGACAGATGCATACTCGTGCTCAAGAGGTCGAAAGGTTGCGTGAGCTACCTCAAGACCATCCAGCTATCAGGGTCGGTCAGCAAACTCATTTAAGAAATGATGAAACTGATCTACAACTTCAATTCGCCTTGAAAATGGTCAGAGGTGCAAGTTTGGGAGGAAACGTCTGATCTCATCGATAATTACTAGTCTTTATAAAAACTTCTCGGCGTTTCGTATTATTTTTTTAACTGTATCGTTATTTTAAGTTTCATATGTTTTTATTTTCTTGCATTGTATTTTTAATTTAATGAAATGAATTTAGTTTATCAAAATGAAATGAATAAACATAAATAAAGTTGTAAGTTGTGGGCCCCGAATGAGTGAGTTGAGTTTAGTTGCTGGTGAGGAGGGGGTTAATTGTGAAGAGGGTGTAAGGTAATGTGGCACCCGTGGGACCTAAATGATAAGCAGATACTTTATATGTATGAGCATTTATGGCTAACATTTTAGTGGCTTTTTCTTAAAAGTTAACCAATGTACATTTTAGTGATACAATGGCAAAAAAGCAATACAATTGCATCACTTGTATAAACGTATTAGTTTGAATGAATGGATTACCACTTATGTAAATTAAAGTCTTTATAAACAAAGCTTAATGTAGCTAGGTATCATTTACCTTGCACATGCACCTCGATCCTTCTACAAAACACATATTTTTTTTGGTAAAGGGGAGTAATCCTGCACCCTGGTAAAGTATATATTAACCAAAAAAATTGAAGTACAACGGATGAGAGTGAGTCCCTCATCTCAGTCCCTTAGGACACTTACAGACTTTCATATAAGAATGACACACCATTCTTATAACTTACAAAATGAACCTACCAATAATGACAAAAGTAAATAAAACACTACAATACTACTCAAGAAATGTGCTTGAGCCTTCTAAATCACAATGGCGGTCCACCTACTTCCATGAAGAATCCTCCAACTTGCCCACTCATGGATCATCAATCTTGAGATTCAGTTCAAAAGAACAAGATAATTTGCACCAAGCATGATGACCATTAACGGATGAACATAGGATTTCCAAACCCTAACTTCCATGATAGACAATCACGAGGCTCCAAAATAAATGAGAATGCAACAGATCCATGATTGTGTGATTGGGGTTTTGAACAAGCGCCCCTAAAACTTAACTTCCATCAACCAAGCATACGACTAGCTGCACCAAATCACATGAAACATTCCAAGCAGCAGCTCCGTCAATAATAGGTTGAGACACACAACATACATAACCCAGATCAGATCCGAACCAGAAGCCATTAGCCATATAACGAACACACTGAAAACCATGCTGATCAGATCTAAACCACACCTGAATAGGGTCCAAGACAAAACCCTAACCAACGTTAACCAAACAGTTAGGGTTAATACAAACCCTAACTAACCTCACCATAGCAGAAAAAACCGTCCAGCAGTAAATCATAAAGGAACAGGACCAGTTAAACACGAGATATAGGGATCAACCCTAATTCGTAACACAAATCTGCCATGGACTTGCAGTAGGGATACAAAACCCTAATATCCAGCGATAAAACTTCCAACTCTCTCAAAACCCACTTATCAAAACCAATATCTTCAAAAACTTACCAGAACCAATCACGATCACAGATCGACTAACAGGAAAACATGGATTAAATAATCCAACTTACATAACATATGATATACATGAACGTGCAGGACCAAATCAAAACCAAAGATTAGGAACCCTAAATCTAGGGTTACGTTCGTGAAAGCAACCATAACCAACCAAGGCGGTTATGGACAAGTATTTGATCGCCCAAATCAAACGAATAACGATTAAAATAAGATAAACCATACCCTCAAATCGTTAACCAATAACCAAGAAAACACTAAAAAAATAATCGTAACAGCAGCATATTAGGGTTTTCATAGATCGCAGCCGAGAAAAGCGATTTATAAGATCAGAAAATTGAAACACCGACAACCACCACAAGTATAACAACTCCTAAATCAATTGCATACCAGATAATAGGCAGAGAGACAATTTAGAAACTGTTTTGGTCGGAAAAAGTTTGGTGATGGCGGCCGGAAATCGCCAAACCTATAGAGAGACTTTAGGGTTTTTTTAACCCCTAATAACAGTTTACAAAACACATATTTATAGAGTGCGAAAATAGTAATGTGGTTGCGGTGATTCTTAAAACTGAAGAACAAGCCATAACTGTGGATATGTTCTCTCCGTCTGACATAGCTTGTTCTATTGTATTAGTTTTCTCAGTTGACATTGGTATGCCTTGCTATGGTATGTGTTTGTTTTCTTATATCTCTAGATCTAAAACCATCTTACATAGCCATTGAATTTCTTTTCTAGATAAAAAAAGATCCACTGCATTATTTGGGAATCCAATTGTACTAACTGTCGCCTTCCTTATTTGTGTTGAACATTGTAAACCCCATAAATTTATTTCTATCACTGATCGATATTTAAAGATTACAAAAGACCTAACAACAAAACCTAGGGATCCAAGCTCGAGCCAACTCATCTAAACATACCTTCTAATACTCCCTCGTAGTCCGAGCAGTGGAATCGCGAAAGCTCGGACTGAAGCAGAAAACTAAAAAATGAAATAAAAGAAAAAAATTGTTGATAAAGAAATCCGGTAGCAGGCGTAAACAATTCTTCAATCAGTAGAAAAAGTAAACAAAAGCAATAGCAAAAGCAAATAGTAGATGAAGACAACCGACAACAAGTGGTATATAATTTGAAAACAAGAAAAACAGCAGCAAAAACAAAGCGGGATAAAAAAAAATATTGCGGCATTCGGATTCCAGTGGCACGTAGCAGAGCCTCCGGAGGCCGATGAAGGTGATTTTCATTGGGTTTTGTGCAGAATTCAAAAAGAAAGAGATTTATGCTAACGACGCCAGTTAACTCTAAACGATTGAAAAGTTACGGTTAAAACAATAAGAAACTAGGATTTTGGCCAAAGAAAATGATAGTAATAAAGGATAAGTTTTAACATACACCGTCGCATAAAAGCAGTGACTCATGACTCCTAACCAAGTCTTGGGATCAAACCAGCTTTAATATCATGTTTGACATTATAAATCCCTAAGTTTATTTGTATTATTAATCAATATTTATGGATTACATAACAACTAACAACAAACCATAATGGATCCAAGCTGACAACCGAAATCATCAAAACATACTCCCTAATGCAGTAATTTGCACGAACACTTTCGGGGTCCACACATACCACATATATTGAATTTAACACACTAAGACCGGATACTATTGTCACCATTATTATCACATCCACATAGCAACACATCACTATTCAACACACTACCAAACCACCACCTTTAATTTACCTTCTATTGTAAAATACCCCAAACCAATAATATAAAAATACCCCATAATATACCCCACACACTCACAAACCTAATAAATAAAGAAAAAAGCCACACACATAAAGGTGGTACAGAGTACAGACCACCACTATAGTGCAAAAAACCCAACCTTGGCACGGTTGGGACCTCTTTTATGGGGTTGGCGCGTGGAATGTCATGGTGGTGGTGGGATAGTGGCGGTGGACCACTCCCATAGAAGCCGGCCTTGGCGGTTCTATGTAGAACGTTGTTATACATGATTTGTGCCAGCTTACTCCATGAGTACCCTCTTAAACTTGTCTTTTATGTTCAAATAAACCAATGCCAAAGAGCAAAATTTCTCTCAACTAACAGCAACTAATCAAAGGTTATTGAAACTGAAATTATAGTAAATGTTTCGTAGAACTCAGAAATATTCAGGAAATATATTTTGAACTATGACTTTTTTTTTTCGAGAAGCAAGGCTTTTATTAGAACGCCCTTGAAAAACAGGCAAGAAACCAAATACACTATAGAGCTTCCAAGGCGGAAGCAAAAAAGTCTGAAAATGGCGGCTTACAAAATTGAAGCACGCCACACCCAACACCAAAACACAAAAGAAGTTAACTAAAGACTTCTTTAGGAGCCAATACCCATCTACCCCAATCTAAATTAAGCTTTTTGCACCTATTCGAAATCCAAAGAAGAGAAAGTTGTTGAATTTGCGGGAAAATGTCTTCAATCAAAATTGCATCTTTCTCATCAATGGAAGCATGAACCACCCCGATTCCTCCACTTCCAAATAGACCACATCAACACATAGAAAACACCTTGCAAAGCTTTTCTAACCAATTTGGAATCTGTTGGGGCAAGAGATCGGAAAATAGCATCTTTTATAGAGAAGTGGGTAGGAACGACGATGCCCCACCAATGCCAACATTTTAACCATATCCGGCGAGCGAGGATGCACTCGTATAACACATGCTCAATGGTCTCTGTTTCCTCATTACATAATGGGCATAACAATGAAGCTGGGATTATGCCTTTCGAATTAAAAGCAGGAAGAGTGGGCAACTTGTTATTTGCCGCTTTCCAAATGCATTTGTTTACCTTTATTGGAGTCCAATTGTTCCAGTTATGGTTGCAACCAATTGAGAATGGTCCAAGAATGTTCCGATCGATAAAAGAAGCTAGCTTGTGAACTGTGAATTTTCCGTTTGTCGCGAGAGACCATTGCCATTTATCTATGTCACAAGTAGTAAGCGAGAGGGAGTTAAGAACATGTTGCAGCCCCGCTAGCTCGTCAATGACCCGACCACGAGGCAAATACCTCCAATTCCAATTTCCTGACCAAACGGTGTTCACTAGTTTCCAACGATCCGAAACTAAGCATTCCTTGTCCATTTCAAGAGCATAAAGACGGGGGAAAACATGTTTCAAAGGAAGACCATGAGTGTTTGATGAGTGTGTAAATACTCATCATTTTTACCTTTTCTGAGCTGCCAAAACATCTAAAAACACTCAATATTACATCAAAATAATAAAAATATCCCAGGAATGTGTTTTATATGTTTCAGATGCAAAATAATCAAAAACAGATGAAAAACGTACAAAGTTTGCATAATTGGCAGTTTCAGTCCCTCAACTTTCAAAAGTTGTCAAATCTAGTCCCTGGTTATTCTAAAAACTTGAAAAAGTCACCAAAGGTCCTTTTAAATCATAAAGTTACATATTTAGTCCTTTGGTGCAAAGTTTCACAAAATTGCAAGTTTAGTCCCTGAACTTTGAAAATTGTCAAAAATGGTCCCTGGGATATGAAAACTTTGAGAAAAACAAATTTTGTCCTTGTACTTCTCATATATGGCAGGATTGGTCCTTGGTGGAAAAGTTTGGTGAAATTTCACATTTGGTCCCTGAAGTTTGAAAGTTTGGCAGATTTAGTCCCTGAGAAATTTAAAATGGAAAAGTCAACTTTGGTCCTCATACTATTCATTACTTGGCAAGAAACAGCCTTATGGAAATTTTGGAAAGATGCCAAGTCTCATCCCCCAACTTTCGAATAATTACAAAATTGGTCCTTGTAAACTTACAAACCAAACCGGACCCTTAATAATATCAAAAACCAAACCAAATCCAATCCACAAAAATACCAAAGCCCATCTCCCTCTTTTGGCCCACTCTACAACCAGCCCAACTCCCTTATAATAAAAACGGGGTCAAAGGTTTGACCTCAGTCAAATACCGGTCAAACACACCATTTTCCCTCTCCCTCACTCACCACAGCCAAACCACCAATACCACCCTGGTTTCACCCCACCACCACCACTTGCAATAAACTCATCATCACCTTCCCACACCCCCTGCACCTCAAATCACCTCAGCAATTAATGCCACCACCCCCTTGCCTGTATCAGTCCAAACCAATCTTCCCGCCAAAATCATATAAACGGTTGAGATGGAATTCAGACATCCAATGGCTCAGATTGCAAGTGGGAAATGCTCAGAGGTCATCATAAACCCTAATCTTCAAGTATAAAAGGAGGAGAAGCCAAGAAGCAAGAGTTGTACAATTTTTAGCATAATTTAGGTCGTATTAGTTGTAATTTGAATTTCAATTGGTTCTCTAAGCTTTTAAGCATTGTACTAGTTTGTTTAAGTGTAATATCAACTTTTTCAGTGATCAATTCCAAGTTTTATTCCATATCTCAGTTTGTGCAAATTTAATTTTATTTCAAATTTCTCAAGTAACTGTGGTGTTATTATTAATAGAGTACATGGACTCTTAGGTTCACATAAGCTCCCATATAGCTTATTAAAGCTATTAGTAACATCTAAAAGCAGTGTAGTTAAAAGAAAATCAAAAACATAAAAAAGTCAAATAAAGTCAAACTTGCAGGTTTCTTGGAAAAGCAATGGGAGCACAGTGAATTCTGGATGGCTGTGGGTTAGAACTAGAGCTGGCATAACAGGTTACACGAACCTGTTAAGACACGAACCTGTTAAGACACGAACCTGTTAAGGTCAAACACGAACACGACCTGTTAGCTTATCGTGTCATTTTTTTCAAACACGAACACGACACGAAAATAAACAGGTTAACCTGTTAAGACCTGTTAAGAACCTGTTAACATGCATATGACCAAATCCCATGATACAATAACCTGTTAACATGCATATGACCTGTTAAGAACCTGAACCTGTTAACCTGTTAAGAACCTGAACTTGAACATGAAACATACAAGTATACAACAACCTGCTGCACTTGAAGTCTTGAACTCTTGAAGATGCAAAAGTTCATACATAATGCAAAAGTTCATACAATTTCAAAGACCCACGGAACATGAAACATACATCACAAATCTTAAGTCTTAACTAATACATAAATACATAATGATAATAATCCTTAACAATACGAAGTGGGATTGTTGACATTATATCTTTCAACGAGCTCTTCAATTTTGACGCCTTTACTCGTATCTTCCATTTTAAATCTGAAAAGTCAAAAGAGTAATTATAAGAGTAAATATCTGAAAAGCCATAATTTAAATTGATATAGCAGCTGTATTTAACTTACTTAACTTACTGCTTTTATGCTTAAAATAAACAGATACATAGAAAAGTAAGCACCTTATTAAGTGAGTCGGGATTGTTGACTGAGTTTGAAGCACCTGATTCAGGACCACCATCAAGCGACATCGACATTATATCTTCAGCGAGCTCTTCAATAGGAACGTCATTTGAACCTGCAAACAACCAATCTTTTGTGCAAATAAGGGCCTCAAGAGTTTCTTTACTAAGTGAACTTCGATGTTGATCTAATACTCTTCCGCTAGCACTAAATGTAGACTCCGATGCAACAGTAGATATTGGAATTGTCAAAAAGTCTCGAGCCATCCTAGCAAGTACGGGATATCTAAACTCATTGGATTTCCAGAAAGCCAACACATCTAGTTCCAATTTCCTTTCCATTCTTGGCTCCTCCAAATACAATTGCAATTCCGACTTTTTGTTGCTTGTAGATTCATTGCTTTGAAACTCATCAAAATCCTATAAAGTAATAATAAAAAATACGTAAAGTAGCAGCTTCAATTTTCAAAATTACTTAAAGTAGCAGCAGATTCATAACTTTCTGAAGAGACTTGCAAAAGAAGATACACAAGTAGCAGCAGATTCATAACTTTCAAAATTACTTAAAGTAGCAGCAGATTCATAACTTTCAAAATTACTTAAAGTAGCAGCAGATTCATAACTCCAACATACACAAGACTACAAAAGAAGATACCAGCAGCTTCAATTTTCAAAATTACTTAAAGTAGCAGCAGATTCATAACTTTCTGAAGAGACTTGCTTGTATGACTATTTCTTAAAGTAGCAGCAGATTCATAATACGAAAATGACAGTATTAACTACATGGTAAAGTGGAAGGCCAGTGCATATCTTTATAATACGAAAATGATAATACGATACAATATATAAAAAATTACTTACCAAAAGTTTAGCTCTAACAGAAGATAGACGCCCTGTATCATCACTTGTTTCTTCACCAACTTTACGAACACTTGAAGTAGTTGCATGATTTGAAGTTGTAAAGGAAACATGAGAAGCATATTCATCAAAAGTGGTCTTCAATAACCCATCAACAATATCATATTGAGGGTTGTCTTCTCCATAAATCTTTTTGTAACTCCATTCAATAAAGTGCAACTTGTATCTTGGATCAAACACCACGGCTATGGCTAAAGTGAGATTAAAATCATACCAATACTTTTGAAATTTTTCCATCATAGACGTCCCCATATCTTTCATATACTCATCACTTGAACTCATACTCTCATGCAAAGTAAGATAAGCCATAAAAACGTTCGGATAGTACAAGTTTGCAGTAGGATATTTGGATCCCGAGAAAATGGTAGTCACATCATAAAACACTCCAAGGAAAACACAAATCTTTTCAATGATATCCCACTCAGAGGCAGTTGGACAAGTCTTATAATTAGAATCACTTATGGCTAAATGGGCAAATGCCTTTCGGTAATAAATGGCACTATCAAGCATTAGGAAAGTAGAATTCCACCTAGTAGGACAATCTTGCCTTAACCCCTTTTTTGAACTTAAAGAAAGTAACTTAACACAATCTAAAAACTTTTGCTTCCTTACTTGTGAATGTGACCCTTTAACATATTTGACACTCTCTCTAACCTTGCAAACCACTTGATCAATTTTTTGAAGCCCATCTTGCACAATCAAGTTTAAAATATGTGCACAACATCTCATATGAAAAAAACTACCCCTAGAAACAAGTGGTGATTTTGTATCTAGTTGCTCACGTAAAAGCTCAACAAAACGGTCATTAGAAGATGCATTATCCAAAGTTATACAAAATACCTTATTTTCTATGCCCCATTCTTCTAGAATCGAAAACACTTTTGCATTTAAAGCAACACCGGAATGAGGTGGTGGCATGAAAGAAAAAGATAAGACTCTCTTTTGCAAAACCCATTCCTTGTCAATAAAATGCACTGTAATAGCCAAATAACCATCGGTAGTAATAGAAGACCACAAATCTGAAGTTAAACATAACTTTCCCGGTGATTCCATAAGCATGCTTTTAATGTTTTCCTTTTCTTTCTTATACAACTTAAACACATCAGATTTTAAAGTATTCCTAGTAATGACATTTGCTTCAGGTTGCAAGTACGTAAATACATCCCTAATACCCTTATAATCAACAAATGACAAAGGCAATTCATGCCTAACAGTAGCAGCTACAAGCAAATCGCGAAAGGTATTTTGATCAAATCTAGATGACCGTAATGCCATGTCACTATTAAATAGCATTTGACCAACATCATGAAAATTTTTACCAAAACATTTCTCCATGTGTCGCTTAAGATTACCCGTCCCTTGAATACTATCATACATGAAAATAGTATTACACTTTTTGCACTTACATGGCACTTTTTTGCTGCCTTTTACTTTGCCTTTCTCATCTTTGTCAAAGAAATTCCAACAAATAGATCGTTCCTGACGTTTTCTCTTGGCTCCTACTTCCTTTTCCAGGGACTCGACCTCATCAGCTTGTGTATACTCATCATTTTGTGGGTCAATTTCAATACATTCAGAATCCATCTACAAGCAACAACAATACACAATTAGAATTAACTAGTAAGCATATAAAAAGTATAAGACTACAACAAAAATACCAGTCACTAAATCTTATACCATAAGCTCGACTATAACATAAATAAGTGTTTAGTGTAACTTGTATGCTATAACATATTAAACTCTTTCATACTATAACATAAATAAGTGTTTAGTGTCTAATCAAACAAAGTCGAACATCAACAAACAGTCACTGTTTAAATGAAATGATTTTAATATTCCAACTGGTGATAAACGACCCAAGAATAGTAGGTTACCAAATTAATATTTAAAGCATTCGCATAGCAACTAATAGTACCCCAGTCAGTGTGTTGTAACTTGTAAATAACTAAATATATACACAGTCTAATTGTCTAATGTCTAACCAAATCCTTAACTTCTTCAAACCTATTTAACCTACAATACGCACTCAAAACACAAGTATAACTAACAAGATTCATCTCAAAACCACCACATTTCGCCGCATTATCAAAAAACCCAAACATATATGGGTCGACAATTAATAAATGATTTACGATTAGTATACCCAAACATATATGTGCGATTGAGAGATGAGAGATTGAGATTTGAGACTTGCCTGTGTCGTTGAAGCTGCTGCTGCCTTAATTCATTAGTGCGATTGAGAGATTGAGAGTTAAGACTTGAGAGATGAGAGATTGATTTGATTTTGAGAGGTAATAGAATAGATCTGCTGTTTTTGAGAGGTAATAGAATAGATTTGTTATTTTGGACTATTGGAGGCGGATGGATAGGAAATAGATTTAGGTTGTAGGGTTTTTTACTTTTTTATTTTAAGGATTAATTATATTATTATATATATTATAATATTAACAGGTCACTAACAGGTCTTAACAGGTCTGACCTGTTAAGACACGAAAATTAACAGGTCTTAACAGGTCTGACCTGTTAAGACACGAAACCTGTTAAGGGTAAGACACGAACCTGTTAAGAACAGGTCGTGTCGTGTCGTGTTAACAGGTTTCGTGTCAAAATTGCCAGCCCTAGTTAGAACTCCAAGGGGAGTGTTAGGATTGGTTCTTGTGGTTCTGGTTCTAGTTTTGCTTAGCTTGGATGGCATGAAGTAAGCTCAATTTCCAATTATCTTCTGTTTTTGAATCCTAGCTAGTATTGATTGCTTTTTCATGTTTGTTTAGGTATTATATATCTTATTAGCATAGTTTCTATCTGTTTGTTAGTCTAAATAATTGTGTTGCTTTGAAAATCTCATAACAGTCATAAATAAGCTAGTGTTTGGATTAGTGAGTTTCAATAAGTAGGGATCTGTTATTGTTGCTTTTGTGTGTTGAACCATGTTGCAGTATACATAAGTAGATTTCCTAAGTCATAAAAACTAGGTCTTATTCAAGGAAAAAGTCAAAATTCATTGTAATCCTTTATAACTATTCACTGTAAGGATTTTTGTAATCCAAGACACCCAAATCAGTTCACAAGTTGTTAGGGATGCTTGATTTCATGATCTTGTAGCTTAATGTAACTTAATCACTCAGTAAATTAGGACCTAATCTCATTAAAGTCATCCTTGTTCATAAATTTTCAAAAGTCAAAAGTTCCAAGTCTGTCATAATAGTCATTTAATCCAGATCTTGCATAGGGTTTAATTTAGATTGGAACTCCAAAGTTTTGGTTGATTTGTTATATTTGGAAGCTTGTGAACCTGTTTCAAAAAGAAAATCTCATTTTGAAATCCATTTGCTTATTAATAAGCACTCTTGAAGTTGCCTGTTTGCACTTTGACCTCCCCTGCATCAGGGTTGTGACCTTGGTTTCACAAGCTCACCAAAAGCTCCTCTGAGAGTTTGAGCCTTCAAGCCTTAGCTTTTTAGGAACCTTGTCAACCCATTTCACCATTCTAATTGTTAGTTTGGACTTTAGAAGCTTTTTACCTAGGCTGCTTGTCCCAATAAGTCACACCCATCATACTGAGTACACTGAGTACTCAGTATAGGCACCAACTTTCATCAGCTTGCCAAAAGCTCAATAGTGAGCCATAAGCTCTGATTCTTGGTTCATTTTAAAGCTTCTTAGCCCAGCTTCTGAGATTCATTCTCACTTTGGACCTTTGTGCTTATTTGTGGGCCCCACACAGGCCTTAAGTTGCCCTTTTGGGACTGCATATCACTTAAGTTGTGAATTTTAGCTTATTTGCTTATTGCAGCTTATTGATCAGACCTTGTGATTGTTCTAGCTTATTTTTGGTTCCCTTAAGTTGCTTGTACCTATTTGTACCTTCTGTGATCAGTACTTGGCTTATTTCATTTGAAAAATCCACAAAATAAACCATTAAGCCAACTGTTTTGAACAAGGGGGTGCACACAGCTTATTTTTAAGCTACATAAAAAGTTGTTTCATAAAAGTTTCCTATTTTCATCTCATTTTCAGCTTTCAAAAAGAAAAACACCAAAAAAGTAAACATAAAATTAGTGATAGCTTCTATTTAATAGAATTTATATTTTTCATTTTTCTTTTTAGCTTATTAATAAGCACTTTTCCATTTTTATAATTTTCTAAATTTCCTTTTACCTTCAAGTATTTAAAATAATTTTCTTATATTTTTCCTAAGCAGTTTACTATTTATTAGATTTAAAAGTAGTTTAATTAATTAAATAGGTAATATTAGTAATTAATTAGTTTTCTTAAATTTTTATTAACAATAGTAGGTTTTTATATTTTTCCTTGGTTTTATAAATTAGTTAAGACTTTTAGAAAATAGTTTCATAATTTCCACTGTTCATTTTTCAATTTTCTTATTTAATTTAATTAAATTAGATTTAAATTAATTAATAAGTAATTAATTAGTAAAATAGCCTAAATATAATTTTTAGTAACTTTTTATAATTTTTTAGGATTCCTGTGATGGTTAATTAGCTTTATAAATTTTCTCATAATTTTCTAATTCATTTAGGTATTATTAGTAATTTAAAATAGTTTAATTAGTCTAATTAAAATAATTAGTTTTTAATTAATAGAAAATTCATAAAAAGACAAAAATATTTATTTTTAATTTTTATACTTTCTTCAAGTTCTTCTTAAGGTTTAGAAATTATTTTTGCAAGTTTTTAGTTTAATTTGTAATCCTTATAATTTTTAGTTAATTTAACTTAGGTTTAATTTACATTTTAAATAGTTTTAATTAATTAATTAGTATTTAATTATTAAAATAATCATTTTTATAATTTCATTTTCATTTTAAATTTTCTTTTAATTTTAAGTTTTAAAAAGTTTCACTTGCACCCCCTGTAGTTTGTAATTGTTCAAAACCCACTTTTCTGTCTGTTATCTGATTCCAAGTTGTGCTTTTTGTGATTATATCTGTTATTGTTTATATCATTCCATAAATTGTTCAAATACCAAGAAATCAGTAGTATAATCATTCCCCAATCATTTTGGTTACTGTCCTGAGTGCCACTTATTCCACAAACGTTTAAAATACAATTTCAATCTCGTTGGGACTTAACGACCCGGGAATTTCCCTGTACTTCCACGGATTATAAACACTTGACTCTCCTCTCCCAGGTGGGCCTATCAACTGCACCCGGTTGACTGGTTGGTTTGGGAGGAGTCAAAATTTGGCGCCGCTGCCGGGGAGGTTGTTGCGTATTTCAAAACGTTTTAGGTTTAGTGGTTTTCAAAACCCCTCCTGTACAAATATCACCACTTGTAAATTTTTGAGAAAATCAAAATCATATCTGAAAAAGTTCATTAACACTTCTCCTGAAGTGTTAGAAACACCAAAAAAAAAATCATAAACAACAAAACAAACTGTGAAGTTAAATTACTTCGTTTACTTTAAGATCACAACCTGAAACAGTTGGTATAAGGTAAGTTCTGACATTAAATTGCGAACTGAAGAGGAATCCATTTATTTCCTCCCGCCAGCCTGCGAGTAATCTTAAAGGGACGATTTCGGTTAACGAATCAGCTCCAAAAATATTGTCCAAGTTTTTTCACCCATACACGAAAAGCCAAAAACATTTTACTGTGAATATAATTACATAAAAGTTTACCACCGCAAACCAAGGCAGAACACCTACCAACTGGGGGTGTGAACATAATAAGTTCCCAAACTTAAGATAAAAACTTGCCATTGTATCCCTGTGGGTGGTGTACCTTTTTCAAAGAAGCCATTCACTTGCGATTATTGGATTTAAGTTCTCTGTGGTTTTGCCTCGATCTTGTTTTGAAAATTGGTTTTAGTGCATGCGCACTCGTTCACAAACAAAGAATAAAAAGCAGAAAAACGTACCTAAGTTACGTTCTGTTGAAGAAGAACACTCACTAAAAATGAACGACGAGCCCCCTATCCCTCCCAAGGAGGATGTAGTTCCTGACACCCGAACTATGGAGGAACTATGTCAACCTACCATGCAAGGGAGGGGTGGACCCATTGCACCACTCACAATTGGAGCCACGGATTTTGGACTGAAACACAACATGATACAACAAGTCCAGAATTCATGTCAGTTCCACGGTTTTCCGGGTGACGATGCTAACAAGCATCTCGATAAATTTTTAACCGTCACCCAGAGCATGAAACAAAATGGCGTCACCGAAGACGGCCTGCATTTATACCTGTTCCCGTATTCTCTCACTCATCATGCGACTGCTTGGTTCGATCGACTTCCTAAGAATTCGATCCATACTTTTGATGAGATGGTTACTAGGTTCTTGGCTAAATATTTTCCACCATCTATGGTTACAAAGCTGAGAAACGATATTAGTAACTTCGGACAGCTTCCCGACGAGTCCTTATTTGAGGCATGGGAACGCTGCAAACTTGCTATTGATCGGTGTCCTAATCATAACATGCTTCTTGTCACCATTATTGATACATTCTATAATGGTTTGACACTTCGTCATCGTGACACCATCAATGCTGCTGCTGGGGGCACCTTTATGAAAAGGACCCCTGAAGAGTGCTATGGCTTAATCGAAAACATGACTGCCCATCATAATTTTTGGGACTCCTCCGCAGAGAGGAATGACTCATGTAAGTCAGTCACTCCGGCAAGTAATGAAATAGCTGCTCTTACCAAAAAGTTCGATGATTTGTCTGCTGCGGTTCTCCGAATTCACCAGACAAATCACAATCAGCAGAATAAAACTATCAGTTGTGAAACATGTGGTGGTCCACACCCATATCATGAGTGCCCAGCCTCCAGTGGCTTCACTCAAGAGAACGTATTCGCAGCCCAAGGTTCCTACAATACGGGAGGTAATTCCTACCAACCGCAAGGGGACCGGAATCTGTTGAGCTATCGTTCCAATAACTACATTGGACCACCCGGGTTTAATCAACCCCAGAACCAAAATGGTCAAAACAGAAACCAGAACTATAACCAGAATCAGAACCAGAACCAAATGAACCAAGGTTTTAACAACCAAGGGAATTTCAACTCTGGTCAACACCAGGTTCAAAACAATCAAAACCAAGGAAACTATAACCGTAATCAAGGTCAGAATAATTACCATCAGGGTAATTTTCAACAACAAAACCACTTCCAGGGTAATAACAACCAGCAACATGGGAATTTCCAGAACAATCGGGCTCAAAATTTTCCAAATCAAAATCAAGCCATTGTTCCAACTGGACCATCATCTGATGAGTTATTAAAATAGTTTATGTATTCCCAAGATGAATTAAACAAAGTGCTGGTTAGTCAAATCTCTGAATTGAAGAAGTCTTTAAATGACCGACCCTCGGGCTCAGGTATTTTACCTAGCAACACGATAATCCGAGGGGCGATGCAAAGGCGATCACCAAAAGAAGTGGAGTTTCTTATAAAGGACCCACAGCTCCTTCTACCACTTCTCCTGTCCAGGTAGAGGAATGTGATACTGAGGATACTACGGATACGGTACTTCCTACTAATAACGGAGGTACCACTGACATCCCTCCTCCAGTTGTCCCGGTCCCGAATCCCCCTAAAAGAGTCATGTTTGAAACCCCCAAAGGTCCTGTTGAAATACCAAAAGCCAAACCAAAACCATCGATTCCATATCCCTCACGATTGCAAGATCAGAAGCTCCGTGAAAAAGCTAATCATCAGATGGAAAAAATTTTCCAAATTTTCCAAGAACTACACTTTGATATTAGTTTCGCGGATGCTCTCATATTAATGCCCAAATTTGCATCGACAATCAAAAACTTACTGGGAAATAAAGAGAAACTCTTTGAAATGGCACGAACTCCACTTAACGAAAACTGCTCTGCAGTTCTGTTGAAACAGCTTCCCGAGAAGCTAGGAGACCCCGGGAAATTTCTAATACCATGTATTTTCCCGGGGATGGTTGAGTGCTTTGCCTTGGCCGTTCTTGGTGCAAGCATCAACTTAATGCCCCACTCAGTTTAGAAAAAGCTTTCTCTTCAGGCACTTACTCCCACATGCATGACTCTCGAGCTTGCAGACCGTTCAATTTCACGTCCCCTCGGTATTGTCGAGGACGTATTTGTGAGAGTGGGAAAGTTCCATTTTCCTGCAGACTTTGTCGTTGTTGATTTCGATGAAGATCCGAGAGTTCCTCTCATTCTTGGGAGGGGATTCTTAAGGACGGGTCGTGCATTAATCGATGTTTTCGATGAGGAAATCACGTTGCGAGTTGGCAATGAAGCGATAACGTTCAACCTTGATCAAACCTCGAGATACTCCTCGAATTATGATGTTGAATCGGTCAACCGAATTGATGTCATTGACATTGCATCCGAGGAGTATGCTCAGGAAATCCTTGGATTCGCTGATAGTTCTACGAGTGGAAATTCCACTCCCTCTTCTCACCTCATAATCGTTAATTCTTCTCCTTCCCTCACTCCGTTTGAGGGAAGTGATTTCGTCCTTGAGGAATTAGAGGCCTTTCTCAAAAGTGATTCAGTTCCCGAAGGAATTGATAACCAAGAGATTGACCCGGAGAGGGATATACTTCTCCTTGAGAAGTTATTGAACAAAGATCCTTCTCCCATTCCTGTTCTACCTCCACAACTTCATAACGCGGAAGTCAAATATGTTGAGAAAAATGATGATTTCCCCGAGGTCGAACTTAAGGACCTGCCTCCTCATCTAGAATATGCATTCTTGGAAGGTAACGATAAGTTGCCGGTCATTATTGCGAAAGACTTAAAGGATGAGGAGAAAACCGCGCTGCTTAAGGTTTTAAAGTCCCACAAGCAAGCAATTGCTTGGAAGCTCTCAGACATAAAGGGTATTAACCCGGATTTTTGTACACACAAAATCCTAATGGAAGAGGACTTTAAACCTGCTGTGCAGCATCAAAGAAGGGTAAATCCAAAAATCCACGAAGTTATCGAAGAAGAAGTTATCAAACTTCTCGATGCGGGATTGATTTACCCTATATCAGACAGTCCTTGGGTTAGCCCAATACATTATGTTCCAAAAAAGGGTGGCATCACGGTTGTCACTAATGAGGATAACGAGTTGATACCAACTCGTTTGGTTACAGGGTGGCGAGTATGTATTGATTACAGAAAGCTTAACGAAGCCACCCGCAAGGACTATTTTCCTCTGCCCTTTATGGATCAAATGCTCGAAAGACTAGCGGGGAATGAGTATTATTGCTTCCTCGACGGTTTCTCGGGTTACTTCCAGATTCCCATTGATCCTAAGGATCAAGAGAAGACTACCTTCACATGCCCTTACGGGACGTTTGCCTATCGTCGCATGCCTTTTGGGTTATGCAACGCTCCGAGCACTTTCCAGAGGTGAATGATGGCTATTTTCCACGACATGATCGGGAAAACCATGGAGGTATTCATGGATGACTTGTCAGTCATCGGGAATTCTTTCGACTCATGCCTCTCCCATTTAGAAAAGATGCTTCAACGTTGTGAAAACACTAATCTTTGTCTAAACTGGGAAAAGAGCCATTTTATGGTTAAGGAGGGCATTGTCCTCGGCCATAAAATTTCAAAAAGTGGGATTGAGGTCAATAAGGCCAAAATTGATGTTATTGCTAAACTGCCTCATCCCACCACTGTTAAAGGAATAAGGAGTTTCCTTGGCCATGCCGGGTTCTATCGGAGATTCATTCAGGATTTCTCCAAAATAGCCCGGCCCATGACTCATCTTCTTGAAAAGGATGCTCCTTTCATCTTTTCCCCCGAGTGCATCGAAGCTTTTTCTACTCTAAAGAAAAGGCTCACCGAGGCACCGATCCTTGTTGCCCCCGACTGGGACTTACCCTTCGAACTTATGTGCGATGCTAGCGACTTCGCTATTGGTGCAGTTCTGGGGCAACGCAAAACAAAACATTTTCAGCCAATACACTACGCAAGTAAGACAATGAGTGAAGCTCAAACGCACTATACCACCACAGAAAAAGAATTATTAGATGTGGTATATGCCTTTTAGAAATTTAGGCCTTACTTAATCTTAACCAAATGCGTGGTGTATACGGACCACTCGGCTTTGAAATACCTGTTCACTAAACAGGACGCAAAACCAAGATTGCTCCGTTGGGTCCTGTTCCTTCAGGAATTCGATATAATCATACGAGACAAAAAAGGAGTAGAGAACCTTGCTGCTGATCACTTGTCCCGGTTAGAGAATCCTCATCAGGATATTCTCGAGAGAAAAGAAATTAACGAAACTTTTCCTCTGGAGACTCTCAATCTCATCTCTACCCAGGATGATACCACTACCCCATGGTTTGCCGACTTTGCAAATTACTATGCGGGTAATTTCGTTGTGAAAGGGATGTCGTCCCAACAGAAAAGAAAATTCTTTAAAGATATAAAACATTACTTCTGGGACGACCCCTACTTGTTCAAAATCTATGCGGATCAAGTCATCCGACGGTGTGTCCATGGCCAAGAAGCCATGGAAATTCTTAAAGCTTGTCATGATGGACCCACGGGGGGACACCATAACCCAAACTACACCGCCAAAAAGGTGTTTGATTCGGGATTCTTTTGGCCCACAATCTACAAAGACGCCCATGCACTTATCAAAACCTGTGAGGCTTGCCAGCGTCACGGGAATATTTCCAAAAAGCATGAGATGCCACAAAACACCATCCAAGTCTGTGAAATATTTGATATGTGGGGCATTGATTTTATGGGGCCGTTCCCGTCTTCACGAGGGAATAAGTATATACTCGTGGCAGTCGACTATCTGTCAAAATGGGTTGAGGCAAAAGCCTTACCCACCAATGATGCCCGAGTAGTCGTTAAATTTCTGAAGTCTCTCTTTGCCAGATTCGGAACTCCTCGTGCCATTATCAGTGATCGTGGCACACACTTCTACAATGAACAATTTGCAAAAGTGATGTTGAAATATGGTGTAACTCACCGTCTTTCAACTGCATACCACCCACAAACAAGTGGGCAGGTGGAGGTCTCGAATCGTGGTATTAAGAGAATTCTGGGGAGGACGATTAGAGAAAACCGTGCCTCTTGGTCGGATAAGCTGGATGATGCATTATGGGCTTTCCGCACTGCTTACAAAACACCCATCGGGTGTACTCCATATAAGCTAGTGTACGGGAAGGCATGTCATCTTTCTATCGAATTAGAGCATAAGGCCTACTGGGCCTTGAAACATGCAAACATCGACCTTCACACAGCCGGTGATCACCGCAAGGTTCAACTAAATGAATTAAATGAACTTCGTGATTAAGCTTATGAGAATTCTTTGATTTACAAAGAAAAAACCAAGAAGATACACGACTCTAAAATAAAAAACCGTGTTTTCAACATCGGTGACAGAGTCCTTCTCCTCAATTCACGATTGAAGATATTCTCAGGAAAGCTTAAAACCCGTTGGTCTGGGCCATTCACTGTCACAAAAGTGTTTTCATACGGAACTGTTGAATTATCTCAACCTGACGGTTCCAACTTTAAAGTGAATGGCCATCGGTTAAAACACTACTTTGGAGGGGATGTATCACAAATGGTTGTCCCAGATCTCCAAACTTTCCCCACGAACCAATGAATTCGGGGATCGAGTCAAGCTAGCGACTCGATGAACAAAAACAGTAGCAAAAACATGGGTTTTCACCCATGTCTCTGACTTCTTTCTACTTTCTAACACCCTAGTGTGGGGGAGTGGCCGTCCCCTGCAGCTATTTGAAATGTATATATCTCAAAAAAAAAATGAATAAAGTATGATTGTATGTAAATATGAATAAAGTGAAAAATAAAAATGATATTTCCACAGTTAGCTTATAATATTATCTTTTTATGTTCAAAGAGTCGGCATAATAGCCGGGACTTTGAATATTGAGGACAATATTCAATTCTAAGTGTAGGGGGGGGGGAAATTCTAGCGAATTTTATCATATTATATCCTCTAGTACCCCCATTTTTGGCCCAAAATTTTCAAAAATTTTTCACTTTATTTCAAAATTTTTGTGGTAATCAGTCCGCCATGTCTAAATGACAAAAGGATTGGCTAGTCCAGGAGCAAACGGCTCTTGGTAAAGACATCTCAAACCCGTTGATGGCTTGCAATTTGCCCAAAATTGTATGGTAAATCAACTCGCCATATCCCATAAAGTTAATGAGTTGGCTAGCCCGCAAGATTATGGCTTGTGGTAAAGGCCGTGGAAAAACCATAATTGGTAATCAACTCACCAAGATGTTGACTTAGTCCATCAAGAGTTGGCTAGTCCAGAAGCAAACGGCTTTTGATAAAGACTAATCAAATCCGTTGACAGCTGGTGATTTGCTCAAAATCACATAGTTTTTCTCAAAAGATTGCTAGGGACTAGCAATGTTTTAGTGTGGGGGATTGATGAGTGTGTAAATACTCATCATTTTTACCTTTTTTGAGCTGCCAAAACATCTAAAAACACTCAATATTACATCAAAATAATAAAAATATCCCAAGAATGTGTTTTATATGTTTCAGATGCAAAATAATCAAAAACAGATGAAAAACGTACAAAGTTTGCATAATTGGCAGTTTTAGTCCCTCAACTTTCAAAAGTTGTCAAATCTAGTCCCTGGTTATTCTAAAAACTTGAAAAAGTCACCAAAGGTCCTTTTAAATCATAAAGTTACATATTTAGTCCTTTGGTGCAAAGTTTCACAAAATTGCAAGTTTAGTCCCTGAACATTGAAAATTGTCAAAAATGGTCCCTGGGATATGAAAACTTTGAGAAAAACAAATTTTGTCCTTGTACTTCTCATATATGGCAGGATTGGTCCTTGGTGGAAAAGTTTGGTGAAATTTCACATTTGGTCCCTGAAGTTTGAAAGTTTGGCAGATTTAGTCCCTGAGAAATTTAAAATGGAAAAGTCAACTTTGGTCCTCATACTATTCATCACTTGGCAAGAAACAGCCTTATGGAAATTTTGGAAAGATGCCAAGTCTCATCCCCTAACTTTCGAATAATTACAAAATTGGTCCTTGTAAACTTACAAACCAAACCGGACCCTTAATAATATCAAAAACCAAACCAAATCCAATCCACAAAAATACCAAAGCCCATCTCCCTCTTTTGGCCCACTCCACAACCAGCCCAACTCCCTTATAATAAAAACGGGGTCAAAGGTTTGACCTCAGTCAAATACCGGTCAAACACACCCTTTTCCCTCTCCCTCACTCACCACAACCAAACCACCAATACCACCCTGGTTTCACCCCACCACCACCACTTGCAATAAACTCATCATCACCTTCCCACACCCCCTGCACCTCAAATCACCTCAGCAATTAATGCCACCCCCCCTTGCCTGTATCAGTCCAAACCAATCTTCCTGCCAAAATCATATAAACGGTTGAGATGGAATTCAGACATCCAATGGCTCAGATTGCAAGTGGGAAATGCTCAGAGGTCATCATAAACCCTAATCTTCAAGTATAAAAGGAGGAGAAGCCAAGAAGCAAGAGTTGTACAATTTTTAGCATAATTTAGGTCGTATTAGTTGTAATTTGAATTTCAATTGGTTTTCTAAGCTTTTAAGTATTGTCCTAGTTTGTTTAAGTGTAATATCAACTTTTTCAGTGATCAATTCCAAGTTTTATTCCATATCTCAGTTTGTGCAATTTTAATTTTATTTCAAATTTCTCAAGTAACTGTGGTGTTATTATTAATAGAGTACATGGACTCTTAGGTTCACATAAGCTCCCATATAGCTTATTAAAGCTATTAGTAACATCTAAAAGTAGTGTAGTTAAAAGGAAATCAAAAACATAAAACAGTCAAATAAAGTCAAACTTGCAGGTTTCTTGGAAAAGCAATGGGAGCACAGTGAATTCTGGATGGCTGTGGGTTAGAACTCCAAGGGGAGTGTTAGGATTCGTTCTTGTGGTTCTGGTTCTAGTTTTGCTTAGCTTGGATGGCACGAAGTAAGCTCAATTTCCAATTATCTTCTGTTTTTGAATCCTAGCTAGTATTGATTGCTTTTTCATGTTTGTTTAGGTATTATATATCTTATTAGCATAGTTTTTATCTGTTTCTTAGTCTAAATAATTGTGTTGCTTTGAAAATCTCATAACAGTCATAAATAAGCTAGTGTTTGGATTAGTGAGTTTCAATAAGTAGGGATCTATTATTGTTGCTTTTGTGTGTTGAACCATGTTGCAGTATACATAAGTAGATTTACTAAGTCATAAAAACTAGGTCTTATTCAAGGAAAAAGTCAAAATTCATTGTAATCCTTTATAACTGTTCACTGTAAGGATTTTTGTAATCCAAGACACCCAAATCAGTTCACAAGTTGTTAGGGATGCTTGATTTCATGATCTTGTAGCTTAATGTAACTTAAACACTCAGTAAATTAGGACCTAATCTCATTAAAGTCAACCTTGTTCATAAATTTTCAAAAGTCAAAAGTTCCAAGTCTGTCATAATAGTCATTTAATCCAGATCTTGCATAGGGTTTAATTTAGATTGGAACTCCAAAGTTTCGGTTGATTTGTTATATTTGGAAACTTGTGAACCTGTTTCAAAAAGAAAATCTCATTTTGAAATCCATTTGCTTATTAATAAGCACTCTTGAAGTTGCCTGTTTGCACTTTGACCTCCCCTGCATCAGGGTTGTGACCTTGGTTTCACAAGCTCACCAAAAGCTCCTCTGAGAGTTTGAGCCTTCCAGCCTTAGCTTTTTAGGAACCTTGTCAACCCATTTCATCATTCTAATTGTTAGTTTGGACTTTAGAAGCTTTTTACCTAGGCTGCTTGTCCCAATAAGTCACACCCATCATACTGAGTACACTCAGTACTCAGTATAGGCACCAACTTTCATCAGCTTGCCAAAAGCTCAATAGCGAGCCATAAGCTCTGATTCTTGGTTCATTTTAAAGCTTCTTAGCCCAGCTTCTGAGATTCATTCTCACTTTGGACCTTTGTGCTTATTTGTGGGCCCCACACAGGCCTTAAGTTGCCCTTTTAGGACTGCATACCACTTAAGTTGTGAATTTTAGCTTATTTGCTTATTGCAGCTTATTGAACAGACCTTGTGATTGTTCTAGCTTATTTTTGGTTCCCTTACGTTGCTTGTACCTATTTGTACCTTTCAGTACTTGGCTTATTTCATTTGAAAAATCCACAAAATAAACCATTAAGCCAACTGTTTTGAACAAGGGGGTGCACATAGCTTATTTTTAAGCTACATAAAAAGTTGTTTCATAAAAGTTTCCTATTTTCATCTCATTTTCAGCTGTCAAAAAGAAAAACACCAAAAAAGCAAACATAAAATTAGTGATAGCTTCTATTTAATAGAATTTATATTTCTTATTTTTCTTTTTAGCTTATTAATAAGCACTTTTCCATTTTTTATAATTTTCTTAATTTCCTTTTACCTTTAAGTATTTAAAATAATTTTCTTAGATTTTTCCTAAGCAGTTTACTATTTATTAGATTTAAAAGTAGTTTAATTAATTAAATAGGTAATATTAGTAATTAATTAGTTTTCTTAAATTTTTATTAACAATAGTAGGTTTTTATATTTTTCCTAGGTTTTATAAATTAGTTAAGACTTTTAGAAAATAGTTTCATAATTTCCACTGTTCATTTTTCAATTTTCTTATTTAATTTAATTAAATTAGATTTAAATTAATTAATAAGTAATTAGTTAGTAAAATAGCCTAAATATAATTTTTAGAAACTTTTTATAATTTTTTAGGATTCCTATGATGGTTAATTAGTTTTATAAATTTTCTCATAATTTTCTAAGTCGTTTAGGTATTATTGGTAATTTAAAATAATTTAATTAGTCTAATTAAGATAATTAGTTTTTAATTAATATAAAATTCATAAAAAGACAAAAATATTTATTTTTAATTTTTATACTTTCTTCAAGTTCTTCTTAAGGTTTGGAAATTATTTTTTCAAGTTTTGAGTTTAATTTGTAATCCTTGTAATTTTTTGTTAATTTAACTTAGGTTTAATTTACATTTTAAATAGTTTTAATTAATTAATTAGTATTTTATTATTAAAATAATCATTTTTATAATTTCATTTTCATTTTAAATTTTCTTTTAATTTTAAGTTTTAAAAAGTTTCACTTGCACCCCCTGTAGTTTGTAATTGTTCAAAACCCACTTTTATGTCTGTTATCTGATTCCAAGTTGTGCTTTTTGTGATTATATCTGTTATTGTTTATATAATTCCATAAATTGTTCAAATACCAAGAAATCAGTAGTATAATCATTCCCCAATCATTTTGGTTACTGTCCTCAGTGCCACTTATTCCACAAACGTTTAAAATACAATTTCAATCTCGTTGGGACTTAACGACCCGGGGATTTCCCTGTACTTCCACGGATTATAAACACTTGACTCTCCTCTCCCAGGTGGGCCTATCAACTGCACCCGGTTGACTGGTTGGTTTTGGAGGAGTCAGTGTTCCAAACATCTTCCCAAAAGCGTATTGTATTCCCGTCACCAACTTTCTGATAAAAGGAAGTGGTAAAATGTACCCCGACTTTATCAATAGCATTGTTGCCACTTTGAAAGTTAGCCCATACTCCCTTATGCAAACCAGTACCAATATTTGAACAAAAACCGCCGTTCACGCCATGGAACGCTTTCACCACTTTGCACCATAACGAATCACTTTCTTGATTGAATCTCCAACGCCATTTACCAATAAGGCTAAGGTTTTTAGCCTTAAGACTTTTGATACCCAAACCACCCATATCCTTACTAGCTAAAACACTCTCCCATCTAACCCGTGAGATGCCTTTACTATCTTCTTTAAAACCCCAGAAGAAGCGTCTTCGAATTTTCTCTAGCAATTGTATAACTTTAGAGGGAGCCCGAAATAATGATAAATAGTACAACGGCAAGCTACTAAGCACGGCTTTAATTAGCGATAGTCTGTCACCAATTGACAAAAGTCTTGATTTCCAAGAAGATAACTTATTAAGAAATCTATCAATCACTACACGCCAATTGTCCACTTTCGACATATCTTTCCCAACAGGTAATCCGAGGTACATGAATGGTAATACATCCTTCTTACAGTTCAAAATGGAAGCAACTCTTTCTACTTCTCTTGGATCGATTCCAATCCCATACAGTCTGCTCTTTTCAATGTTGATGCAGAGCCCTGAGATGTCTTCAAAACATTTGAGAATACGAATTAGGTTCTGTGCATTTGATAGAGACCATTTCCCGAAGAATAGTGCATCATCTGCATATCGAAGAAGCCAAAGGTTTGATCCATCACCACCAAGAGAAAGACCTCGAAAAATACCCCTATGATGAGCTTCCAAAGTGAGAACTTGAAGAGCTTCCATAACCAAAAGGAATAAGAACGGGGATAGAGGATCTCCTTGACGAAGACCTCTTTCCATACGAAATTCTAGAGTGGGTGAGCCATTGATTAAAATCGAGACTGTTGCAGATGTTATACAACCTTTTATCCACTTTCGCCACTTTGTACCAAAACCCATATGTTCCATAATGTTAATAAGAAAATCTCAATTCACACTATCAAAAGCCTTTTCAAAATCGATTTTGAATAAGAGAAGTCGGATGTTGTTGCTCTTAGCATAGGACACAATCTCGTTTGCAATGAGAATCCCATCAAGAATTTGTCTGCCTTTAATAAATGCGGTTTGATTTGGTGAAATGAGTTTATGCATTACCTTGGATAATCTGTTGGCTAATATCTTCTATATGACTTTATAGATACAACCAATAAGGCATACTGGACGATAATCCGCAACTACTAAAGGATCTTTGATCTTTGGGACAAGAACAATGAAAGAAGGGTTGACCCCTCTTGCCAAACGACCGCTGTGTTCAAACTGCTTTATGCAATTTAAAAATTCCATTTTTATCGTGTCCCAATGGTGTTTTATAAATTGGAAATTCATACCATCCAGCCCGGGAGCTTTTGAACTATGACTAATGACGCATATAGATGAAATCCGCTGAACGCACATACAGAATTTTTGACGTCGAGTTTGAACTTGTCATATAACTAGATCTTTAAGTAAATGCTGTAGTAATTAATCATATTAGATCGCATGACCCACATATACATCAATTGAAGAATAACTACCAAGCATACAAGCTCCTTTAGTCCTTTATGTACAATAACTCTAAATTTAACATCACACTTTCAAATTTACAATCGAGTGTCATATTATAATCTAATTTCTACTATACTGAAGGTTTCTATACAATTTTAACGACACATTCTGATAGACTCGTAATTCTTGATCGTGCTTTCAGATACACAAGTTTAACGAAACATTCGGACAGACTCAAAATTTTCTCAATTTTCTTATATTTTTCGTAAGATCCTTCAACATTTCAATGAATTGACTAATAAGTAATAACTTTTCATCTAAGTTAAAGTACGTCACATATAACGTACCATCAAACATATCGAAAACGATAGACATTCATTACGACTCTGTTGGAACTCAACATGATCGATCATAATTCATGAGAACATATTAAACGACCGAAATCATAATATACATATACAGTTACATAATAGGACACTATCCATTTATATTATGATATCTATCAATGATCTTTACACCAGCACAAACAATAGTAAGTCAAATGCATGGCTGCATGGACTGATTACCTTATGACGATTATACGATGAAAATGAGTGTTGAGATCAAAGCTATTCTCGAAGAGTAACGATGTCTGCGAGATTATACACAGTAAAAAAAAGTTTAATAATAATAATAATAATAATAATAATAATAATAATAATAATAATAATAATAATAATAATAAGTAACTCTAACAAAGTAACAAATTTGGAAATTGTTGAAAGGTAAGAGTGGGTTCACTTGCTATTAGACTCAGTTTTATACAAGCCCAGCAAACTGGGCTTGGGCTCAAGCTATTAATTTTGGGTTTAACTGTTCATTTTAAAAAGCTTAGTAGAGGGCCAATGCCACATTTTTCTCGTTGATCTATTTAATCGATTAATCACTTTCAATCCATTTTGGTATCGATAGTTTTTGAAATGATTGATTTTGGTCATTTTTTTTGAATAAAAATATAGATAAGAAGATCGCGCCGAAACATAAGATATGCTTGAAAAAAATATTGAGATAATATAATATTCTACATATTCTCAATTTTAATTTTTTGTTAATAAAATTTATTTTCAAACTCATTTTTTGAAAATCGTGCCAAAACTTTCCATTGTGTTGATATTTAGGGCCCGTTTGTTTTCAGGGTGTAGTATTGGTTTTGGATTGATGTGAACCAAAACAATTGTTTAGTTGTATTTATTGGAAGGAGAAATTGATTGACCAATAATAGATAGCAAGATTAGTAAATAGGTGGGTTTTCTGATAAGTATTACGAGTATTACGTAATATTTTTAGTGGGTCTCATCTACCATTCTATTCTCCTCTCTCTTTAAATTTATTTTAAGGGTCGTTTGGTTGGTGGGATTATGATGGGTTTTGGATTAAAAATCTAAAATTGAATGTTTGGTTGCATTTTTAAAAGTTCGGTTTAGGATGGTACCTGAAATATTAGGGGTGGAGTAAAGTAGGGGGTTTGAGGGGTTTTATGACATCATGGGCCTGTTTGGTACGCAGCTTTTATAGAGCTGTAAGTTTTTTTTACAAAAATAATCTCCTACAAAACAAGTAGCTCCGT
This sequence comes from Artemisia argyi, assembly GCA_030686995.1. Taxonomy (NCBI): domain Eukaryota; kingdom Viridiplantae; phylum Streptophyta; class Magnoliopsida; order Asterales; family Asteraceae; genus Artemisia; species Artemisia argyi. The sequence continues at coordinate 107,707 of JARVZY010002510.1, forward strand.
TTGGATGCATCAACTTTAAGCTTTTATTTTAAACAAGTAGCTCCAAAATAAAAAGCTGATGCATGAAGCTTTTAAAAAAATTTGAAGCTGTTAAAATATAAAATAACTATTAACAGCTTATAATTACATTTAACAACTATATTACCAAACACTTTTATTGAAAGAAAAAAATACAGCTTGTAGCTCATGTTAACAGTTTTTGCAGCTTACAGCTTACAGCATACAGTTTACAGCTTACAGCATACAGCTAGTTTTGCCAAACATACCCATGGTGGGCCAAATCATTTTTTTTACCTCTCATTTCTTTTTATTATCCTTTTTCTATTGGCATTAATAATTTTTAATTTATATTTTATATATAATATATTTTTTATTATTATTTTCTCTCTATTATCTGAAATCTAAATTCAAATCATAAACCTAATTCAAATAATAATCTAAATTCAAATCTTAAACCCGTCTACAAACCAAAAAGGCCCTAAATAATACAGTAATATTTTTTTATTACAAAATTATTATATAAATTAATTAATACTATTAATTTTTTTTCTTCTTTTCTACATTAAATCAAAATTCAAATCAAAATCTAGCACCCATCTACAAAACAAACATGCCCTTAATAAATACTATTTTTAACTTCAAAGTAAGTACTAAGTAGTAAATGCTATGCGCGATTATCAACTCATTCGACTTTCATAGATGGGTTTTGGAATTTGGACACAAATTTGATACAGTAGAAGAGAAAAGAGAAATAAAGCAAAGTTACTGCTAAAAAGGTAAAATCATGGTCTTCCATAAATCAAATTAGTTAAATATGCATAGAAAGACAGCTGCACAACAAATTATTAAAGTTTTCTTCTTCTTTTTTTTAAATTATTCAAGCCAAATATTTCCACAACTACTATAATTTAAGTTAGACTAATTAAGAAAATTACAAATGATGAAGTTTTGTTAAATTTTAGGAAATGAAATTTGACACATGAATAATACGTGGAGCTTAGTAAGCTTACGCCCGAAAAGATATAAAAAACAGCCTTCAAATTATTAAATGAGTATCGTATGACAATAGGCACGTTAAATTACAATTTAGAGATGCACATGTTATTAAAGCATTTAGTCATTTACTACTACTTTTCAACAGGTGTCCTTTATTTATTACCAGTAGTTATATTCTATTAAATAGAACTCTCAACTAACCATAATAAATAATGTTGGCTTATACTAGAAATTTGGAATGCAAATAAACATGTTCAACTGAAATAAACTATTCTACTGCACACATTGTTATTAGAATCAAATAAACCAAAAATATGTAAGTTGTGGATTTGGAAACATTGTTGATAAAATATATGTATCTTTGGTTTGAGCTTTTATAGACATACATATAATACAAATGCATGTTTTGAACTTTTTCATATTTATATTATTATATACTAAACTAATTTTTTTTTTTTTTTTTTATCATAATCGTAGGTTAGTGTTTTGTTCTAAAAAAGAAAAATGTAGGTTGGTGTTAAGTTATTGGTCCAATGGGATTGCACCACTATTGAAATTTCGGCTTATTATGGAAAGACCAATGCCGGTGCCACTTTTTTATTTTATTTTCCAACACGTTGTTTTCATTTGAGTTACTACCTTTTCAGCTTTTTTCTTTTTTTCCAAAGTCATTAGCAGCTTTTTACTCGTTTACTTCAAGTCAATCAAAAAGTAATAATATCAAATTTCATGTAGTAAAATTACGCGTAACAGCAACAATTAGAATACAGTGTGTGGTTTATACAGGATGAATATACTTTATAAGTTGGGTCGACAATTAAATGTACAAGTTAGATAGTTGGAAGTTGGAACCTTGAATATTGAGGAATGGTTGAGTTTTGTAACTTTTTTTTTAGTAAAGGGTTTATACCCGCTAATAGTGTGTTGGAATTTCGGTGTTTTTCTTTTTTTTAGTAAAGGGTTTATACCCGCTAATAGTGGTGCCTGGAGCTCCTTAAGAATTACGGTTAGGAAAAGAAACTTGATTGATTCATTCATAATAATGATTCGGTATATATAACCGAATAACCCTAGCTTGTAAAACAAGCTAAACATAAAAACATATCTAAACAATGACACTTTCATAATATGACACAAAGACATATCCTAAATAAATATAATATGACATAAGCCCGGGGCGTATTAGGTAATAATTCTGATATAAATAGTTATATTTAAACAACATCAACCCTAACACCTTGTCAGTTCTTATTCAGGTTAACCAATTTGTTGAGTTTATGGTACAAACATAAAAAACCTATTACCCTTGTGTTCTAATGCCTAAACACACTATACCTATAACCCTTGTGTTTTAAGGCCTAAACACATAAACCCTCTAACCTCTATTTTCAAATATAGTTGGCGATACAAGATATTGTATAGTGGTGATATGAACGCCTAATCTAAACATCAATAAAACTAAACTTGATATGGTTGAAATTCTTTTGATAAGAATTCTTCAACGAATGAAGATGACAAGAGTTCTAATTGTTGTGGTGGATCTTCATATGCAATGTGCTTTTGGTGGATGAGGCTAGCAAGAACTCTGAGCTTTCTTTGATGGATCATCAAGTGATAATTTACTTCCAACAAATGAGAGTTAGAAGCATTATGATCAAAGATTAAAGAAGATTTTGAATACTAGAGAATGTGTTAAGTTATATTGAAAAATTTTGGTTAAATTGTGGACTAAATGGTTTCTTAAATAGGCAAGAAAAAATAGTTACAACACCACACAAATCCACGGATCCATTGAAGGATTCGTCCAACATATTGTATCCCTGGGTTACCAGTTTCGAAAACGTTTATAGTTGTTTTGTGTGGTCATTCATGTTATGTTTGGAATATTTCCTACTTATAATGCATGGGAAATGGTTAAGATAAAGGAGGTGATACTTGCCCAAAGTTTCAAACACTCCAAGGCTATAAATGGTTAATGTGAGTTTTCTTGCAAAAACACATATGGTGCTTTCTTCTTTGATCTTGAATATTGCATAAATGGCTAATCGATTTTTCAATGAAAGATTTGATTTGAATTACATCCAAATGGATTCTAGCTAGATAGTCAAAAGTGATTTAATAAAAATTTTGTTTAAATGGAAGTTTATAAAACTTTTGAGAAAGTTTATAACGTATTCGTAATGTTTTACAAAATGATCCAAGTGTGTTTTGCAAGTTTGCTTAATCAAGGAACAAAATGAATTGGTCTCATTACCAAAATATGATTTCCTTTAATAGGAGGTTTATGTAGACTAGGTGAACTCAAAATTTTATAAATCATTAAATAAGTTTTTATAAAATTGGTGCAAGTGTTTAGTATGCAATTTGTAAAAGAATGCAAAAGATTTTATAAGATGATGCAAGTAATTTGATAGAATAAATGCAACTTTGATCATTAGGCTAGTTTGTGAAATCTTGTTCACATCTTGCATGAAATGTAAACCGGGGTTTGAAAGAGAATGGTTAAAATTGTAAATACTCAATGACTTCAAAATATATTTTAAATATTATAAATGGTTTGATCATAATGCAATATAACATACATAATCGAACCTGTGTTGAAGAATGAGAAGACTCGAGATGTCGAGAGGTGTTGATGGATGCTCTGATGATTTATGGTTACCTGTAACTTGCACATTTTACATTATATATTAAACGTTACGTGTTTGTCATTATTAAAACATAAGATACCGTTTAGTTTAAATATCTTTATATTTGCACTAACAATATCCCTTTTTTGATGATGCCAAAATATGTAAACCGTAACAAATAGAAAAATGTAAACGTTACTCATTTACACTTCCTTCTCCCTATTTTCTACTACATTGCCCGTTTTAACTTCTTTCTCCCTAAAAAGGTGAGCTTGCGACTACACTATCCGTTTGGACTTCATTCATCCCCATTTAGACTTCTCCGAGTCATCTACACCCCTAGCTCATTACTCATCTATGATTATTGCTTCCATTTGTTTATTGTCATCCTTCGATAGCGAATCCATTGATAAAATTCTTACAAAGGCTTAACCTACATCACGGGTTAGTTTTGAGCATCATAATATATTAATATCAAAAGAATAGGAACACCAATATATGGAGGAGAGACACATAACAAGAGACATTAAGGAATTAAGCTATATTTGTCTTAAACTTTTAAGAAGCATAAGCGATGAGAATAACTATAATATAAAAGTATATTGGGGAGTCGCTAGGGTCCGTATATCAAGTTAATCACTTAAGGAGAATGAATGCTATGTAGAATGACTATTTCAAGGTATGTTAGAATCTGGCTACACGCAATACTTTTATATATATATATATATATATATATATATATATATATATATATATATATATATTTTTTTTTTTTTTAATTCTTAACCTAAAGAATCAGACAAAAGAGAACAATGAAATGAGAAAAGTGAGAAATAAATAGTTATTGCTATTTAAAAACGCTTAAGGGCACAACTCGCCGACATCCTAAGGTATAATTGTTGAACCAATCACACCAACTATAACAAACAAGAATGAAATTTGTTCACTAATTGACACACCATTATTATGGGAATCACTTCTTCCAAGTTATCATTCTGAGAGGTAGTTCTACAATGATTTCGTTAAGAGTTAAATTGAGAGATTCCTCAATCCTCAAGGTTTTCTTAAGCACTTATATCCTTTCGCTTGTTTGGGGATATCTTAGGAGGACACGTTCGTGAGACTTTAGGTCAAACTTGGTTATGTTTTATTGGTGTTAAGGATAATTTGTTAATAAGATATAGTCTAAGCATTGTTCTTATAATAGGGGAAAAAAGTTTTTGTACCATGTATGTGTAAAAGTAGACATGTCATTAATAGCTTGACGAGTCATGCTGTCATATAGACTCGAATTGAGTTATATTACTGGAAAAATTATAATAATAAATAAAAACAATAATCAGATTTAAATGAAAAAGATTCCATATTATGAGAAAGTGTTGGCTTAACCTACGTATTAAGTTACGGTTAGCAAAATTAGTATATCATTTGAACTGAAAATAATATGCATGGTATGTTTCAAAGGATAAAAAGATGTGTATGTCATCATATTGGATAATCCTAAACTTAGAGGGTGTTTGATATCGACTTAATATGAAAAAAACTGAATTAATTAAGTTATATGAAAACTGTTTGTTTGTGACTTAATATAAAAAGATGACTTAAAATATTAAGTAATAAAACTGATGTTGTTTGCATTAAGTCATCTGTTAATTAACATTACTTAATGAAAAAACTAAACAAACAGACCCTTAGTTTAGTTTGTGCTTAAAATCCACATATTGAAAAGACAAGGTTTTACCTGGTTTGAATCTGATTGATGACGGGTTCAAACCTCGTGAATTAATCAGTTAAAATGTCGAAAACAAACGGGTATAAAAAAGGTCTTCATAATAATCAACCACCTTGTGCATAACCAAGACTTGTTTTTTACGTAAACATTCAATTGTTTAAATAATTCAAATGTGCATGTTACGATCGACCCATGACCAAGAGTTGCAAAAGTACAAAAAAGATGAAAGAATAAAAGGCAAAAGTCAAGAATTGAAGTTATGTGAGTGGATATGAAAATTAAAATCCATGGGCTCATGGGACTACAAGTTGAATAAATGTGGGTATAATTTTGCAACATTACATCATTCGCGACATCATTGGATTAAGACTGTTTCTTTTCTTGATTGGTATTTATATTTAGTCAATGGTCGTGCATGAGTTGTTTGTGATTAGTATAACTCAAGCTAGTGGATGACCTTTGTTAAAAACAAAAAAAAAAAACAAAAACTAGTGGATGACCCATGACCCGTTGGGTTGCTACATTTTGTTAGTCACGTGATTGGCACGACCGCACGACCCACTTGAACTTCTAGAAGACATTGTAGACTTACAGGGAAAATCGGTAACTAGTATATCTAGGCTTTAACTGGTTTTTATTTTATGAGTAAATTGCAGAAATGGTTTTTATGGTTTGCTTATATTGCAAGTTTAGTCTCTGGTCTTTCGAAAGTGTAGGCAGCTTCTTTGTTGGAAAAACTTTGTTCCGTTTTGATCTCTAGTTTTAACTGGAATTAAGTAGATTCTGTTAGCAGTTACACATTAGCCCTTTTGGCCAACGACCATTGCAGCGTTCATCGTTTATACTAACGACCGTTTATAATTTGAAAATTTTGTTTTATTTAAAGCTTTTCGATTTTTTTATATACATTTAAAAAAACATATAGGTTTTTAAATATTTTATACGTTTTTATATACGACACGTTATTATATATGTTTTTTAAACATTCTTATATACTTTTAATAAATTATTATATATGTATTTATAAAAACATATATGTTATTATATACATTTTTAATATAAGTTTCTAATATGTTTTTGTATACGTTTTATAAATGTTTTTATATACGTTTTTATACACATTTTTATATTCGTTTTTGTATACAATCTTATGTAGTTTTTTATTTTTTATATATGTTCTTATATACTTTTATGCGTTTTTATATACGTTTTATATACATTTTTATACGCTTTTATATACGTATTTATAAAAACATATACGTGTTTATATGTGTTCTTATATACGTTTTTATACACGTTCTTATATACATTTTTATACACGTTTTTATATACCTTTTATACGTTTTTATATACATTTTTGGTTACGCCATTATACACGTTTTTTATACGTTTTTATATAAGCTTTTTATATACGTATATATACGTTTTTGTATACATGTAGACACGTGTACAAAAACGTATAAGTACATATACAAAAAAGCATATAAAAACATATATAAACACGTATAAAAAGTATATAAGAATATGTATGAAAACATATATAAAAACGTATATAATAATATATATGATTTTATAAATACGTATATCAAAATGTAAATAAAAAGTAAAAAAAACGTATATAAGAACGTGTATAAAAATGTACCTATAGAAATGTATACAAAAACGTATATTAAAACGCGTATAAAAACTTATATAAAAATGTATAAATAAAAAAAAAAAAAAAAAAAAAAAAAAAAAAAAAAAAAACAAAACAAAAAAACTTTAAATAAACTAAAAATTTTAAATTATAAACATCCGTTAGTGTAAAGGATGAACGCTGCAACGATAGTTGGCCAAAAGGGCTAACGAGTAACTGATAACGAAATCCACTAACGAAACCAACATTTCCCAATAGGGACGCCGGCAGCACTTTCGAAAGACCAGGGACTAAACGTGCAGTCTGAATAAACCACAGGGACCATTTCTGCAATTTACTCTTATTTAATTTACGTAACATGTTAAACGTACCAATATGTTAGGTTGGATGTACAAGGGACTATAAGACGCGTCTTCCTTTTCCAACAACGCAATTCTCTTACACTGTGTCCTCGAGTTTTATTTTTAAAGGAACGGAATGGGAAAGGATGGGAAACTGAAAAAATATGTGTTCTTGAGATTTTTATGTGGGAATTTGTTAGCAACATGAGGTTTTGCTTAGGTTAGAAGTCTTTTTATGTGGGAGTTTGTTAGCAACATGAGGTTTTGCTCTTAAATGGCTGTGGGATTATGGAATACCTTTACTTTCTCTTATGATATGCTCCATCTTCCCATTCAATCATGGTTTGTTGGATTTATTGGTGTATCTTTGGTTCTAGTATATGAGTGTATTGCTTAACGTCGGGCCACGTTAAAAGCACCAGCAAAACATAGCCTCGAGAATTATGGGTAATCCAGTTGTACAAGTCAATTGCATTTAATATGGACGCAATTTCCAGTTAAGATCGGACAAAAAGTATATGTATGCAAGTTTAGAAGTGTTTATGGAACTTTTTTTATTTACAAATTTTTAGTGTATAATCATTTATACGGTATGCTAAATGTAAAGCTTGTATTTCTTTTTTGTATATGTTATATATACACGAATGTATGCGACTATGTCGGGTTATTATTATTATTATTATTATTATTATTATTATTATTATTATATAAAAACTCTACACGAGATTATTCTTTCTTTTAAAGTATTGATGATAGCATTACGTTATATATTATTATTATTATTATTATTATTATTATTATTATTATTATTTTGTAAAAACTCTGCACGAGTTGATTCTTTCTTTTAAAGTATTGATGATAGCATTAAAATGAAACAAAAACAATAAATAGTATACTTCAACAAATCTGTTAGACAAAATCTATGTATCAATTTGATTAATTTATATGAATATCGTTAGGATTGAATATTAGACATAAACTGGCTCTGCGGCAACACCCGGCAGCCGAATTCCTCGTTAATTACATTCATAAATTTTTAAGCCAAATCAATATACGATAGTTTCCAAAAACGTTGTCATGAGGGTAAGAAAATGTCGTTACATGTATACTTCATTTAAATAGACATTCGTTTTTCGTTTCTATCATGTCAGCCCAACGTTCAATCTAAATGAGTAATTCAAACCCGTGCGTTGCACACGGACTCTATCTAATTGGTCATAGTGTAATGTGTAGTAATTTTTTTCGTTATTAGACTTTTGTAAATATGGCCTTAGTTGATCGGTAAATTTTATATTTAAACTTTTTATGACATATTAGTAGTTATTTATAAAGTTTATATTTTGTATCTATTCTCAATATTGTAACATCATATTTAAACTTTTTATGACATATTAATAGTTATTTATAAAGTTTAGATTTTGTATTTATTCTCAAAATTGTAACATCCCTATATTTTGATATAAAACTAAAGCGAACTTATAACTTTTTTTATGATCTAATTGGTCATAGTGTAATGTATAGTAATTTTTTTCGTTATTAGACTTTTGTAAGTATGTCCTTAGTTGATCAATAAATTTTATATTTAAACTTTTTATGACATATTAGTAGTTATTTATAAAGTTTATATTTTGTATTTATTATCAAGATTGTAACATTATATTTAAACTTTTTTTGACATATTAGTAGTTATTTATAAAGTTTTGATTTTGTATTTATTCTTAAAATTGTAACATCTTTATATTTTGATATAAAACTAATATGTAATCTTTGGCACTTATTTTCGTTATTATATATCTAAGTTGTGATTATATCAAATCTTTTCTAAACATGACACACATTTAAAATAGTTTATTGACATGTAAGCTTCGGGACTTATTTTCATCATTATATATTTAAATTGTGATGGTATCACACCTTTTCTAAGCATGACACACATTTAAAATAGTTTACTGATAATAAGTTCCTAAGTTGTGATGTTACCACAACTTTTTTTGGTCAATAAGTTCCTACGTTGTGATGTTACCACAACTTTTGTTAGCATGGCATGAAAATGTTGGTGCCTTTATTTCTGTCAGTTTTAATTGAGGTCGAGTCAGAAACTATTTTTGCCACTAATTTCCATCATAAACAACTTGGACTGCCTCAGGACCCGTGCAAAAATGATTGTCTAAATTGTCAAGTTGTTAGTATGATTGTGAGGCCCAAATATACAACAATAGTTTATTGACATTAAAAGAGTTTATGTGAAGAGACTTTTTTCAAGATGTTACATTGAAAAGAGTCTCTTCACATGTAATTTTTTAATATGTATAAGTTGCATAAATTATTTTAAATATGAAGTGATGACATTAATGTTGGAGACCTTTTATATTCATCCACGTGCGATGCACACAGGTTTGGACTGCCTCAGGACCCATGCAATGCACACAACTAATTGTTTTTTTCGTAATGTTCGAGACTAATTATCGGTTCATGTTTGAAACTCTCAATTTCTGTGAAAGACGGACTTCGTTATTCAAATAAATGACATTATTAAAAGCGAATTATAAAACAAATTTCCTTTTTAACAAAACTATAAAAACACAAAACATTAAAGTAATTAGTGTATTCAAGAGTATAAATTATAACTCGTATAATAAAAAATCAGATCCAATGACCCAAGTCCGAATCATAAACCCGCTCCAATCAATCAATAGACCCGACATTTAACTAAACACAATTATCTTATCCTTTATGTACTTCTTCAATTTAGAAGATTCTCATTGTTAAGATGATAGTGTGAAATTTTTTTTATTATATACTTCCATTTTCAATATGTAACTGATGCGTGGAATTGCACCCTCGCAAAAGGTTTTACCTCTCAAGGAATCTTGAGAAGCTTACAATCCCCACCAGGTAGTGTACCTGACCGTTGTAGTATAGTATAGTGGCAAGTACCGAGGGATTGATCATTCAACTCAAAGAATAGTGTTCGTTAGGATTGAAATTAATCTAACTAGGTTTAGAGGTGAGGGATGATTCTTTTTGTATTTTTATATTTTATGAAAAGCAAGTAAAAATCCCGGGGTTTGAAAGAAGGGGCAGAATTAGTTGCTAATCAACTAACCCAAAAGCTACTAATTAAACTAATTCACAAGAAAAGTAAATTAAGGTTTTACATGGGAAGTGAAGCATGTCTACATATGTTGTATTACTCCTTACTAGCTATCCAATTCTACCTATTGAATTGTCACACCTTGTTTTAATTGACGGGTTGTATTCCTTAATACCATTCGTGGGGCCGTGTACGATCTTCCCCAACTCTATAAGCTTCTACCTCTTCCTATGTCAAGCCGACAACTAGCTCCTAACATGGCCTCCTTAGTAGTCACTCATGCATTAAACACAACCAATTAATCGTAGAACACATCCGATTCATGTTTCGTAAGACATTCAAGCATGTTACTAATTGAAAGTCTGCCAGTTTTCTTAAGCCTAACATCGATATCAATCAATCAAACAAGAGACAATAGGAAACAAGAATTATAAGCTAAATCAACTAGACCTATTGAAGTTGTCACACCTTAATTGATAAAAATAGACACAAACATCAACAAAGACATCAATAAGATCTAATCAATTATATACAAGTTTCACACAATCATAAGTAGACACAAGGTGAATTAGCCAAGCATAATTAATGAAGAGCAATTAACAATAATCATAATTGAACACATAGCATAAGATTGAATCAATAAACAAACCATTACAATATGTTTATAGAGTGATTGAGACCCTCTAAGTTGATAGAAAAACACCTACCTAAACCTTAGAATTGGCCTTAGGGTTTAGGGCTTACAAATAATGAAGTTATGATTTTGTATTTATAGGCTATTTTCTGCCCAGCCCATCTTGACGGCGTCAAGACTAACATTTTACGGCTTCAAGACCAAAGTTTCTTCATCAAATTGTAGATCTCTTCGTCCTCTTCGCGTGTGCTTTTGAATCACCTAAATCCGAATTCGTATGCAAAAGTTATGGCCAAAACAGTAACAGCTACCGCACGCGCAAGTTGTGACTAGTTAACACGTGATGGCCTTCGTGACCCCTTCAGGAAGTCTTCTGGGCCATCACTCTTTAATTTAACACGTGATGGCCTACCTCCATTAACACGTGACGCCGTCACTCTTTAATCCTGATGGCCATCTCTCTTTGCATTTACACGTGACGGCCTTGATCACCTTAAAGGGTGACGCCGTCACGAACTCCTTCAAAAACCTTCTGGATCGTCACGTGTATTTTATGTATCCAACCCTTTTCCAATTCGTGACGCCGTCAAGAGCAATTCTTGACGCCGTCAGGTACTGTTTCCAGCATATTTTGGAGACTTTGCCATTTTCTTCACTTTTTCACTCAAAAAACGTCCAAAATGCTTCCTTTTGTAAATTTCCTCTCAAAAGTACCTAAAATGACAAAAGGAACGATTTAGAGCAACATTTGATCAAATAATCTCGACTTTGGCCTTAAATGACCCCCCAAAAGCGATACATTTTTCGTTACGCTTCCGGGTATATTGTGGTACTCTCATTCAATTTTTGAAAGATACGTGGCTTGGTAACTCCCCCTTATATCTCCGATTCAATAGACTTTTTTGGTAGGAGCAAGATAAGGATTGTTTTGTTGTAGATCGTATTTCAAATGGCAAATGGTGTTGGAATTGGTATATCTCAGATTTAGGTGTTCGTAACGAGGCTTATCTTAGAGACATGTTAAACGATATTAGCCAAGTTGATATCCTTTCTGATTCAGACACTTGTGTTTGGTCTATTGCACATGATGGCGTTTTCTCAGTAGGAGTGACTTGTAAGCATATTGACGCTCACCTTTTGCTCTATTTGGATTATCCTACTACATGGGATATGTCTCTTCCTTGTAAGGTGAATATCTTCATGTGGCATTTATTGCTTGACAAGCTTACGCATCGTCTCAGTCTCTCGCCCCGAGGTATCAAAATCCCAGAGATCTCTTGCCCTTCTTGTAATAGTAATGTGGATTCTAACCTCCATATCTTTTTTGAGTGCAACATTGCCAGAGATATTTGGAGGCTCGTTCGTACTTCGGTTGACGCCTCTATGCCTTTATTCGCATCTCACATCCATTGGAAACATTAGTTGAGCTCTTGGCACATTTCTAAAAGAAGATTCATTGTATGTATGTCATCATCGCGACTTCTTTATGGTAGATTTGATGGTTTCGTAATGATGTCACTTTTAACTCTCACTCTATAATGAAAAGTGATATCTTTGATAATATTCGCTTGTACTCTTTTTCTTGGCTTAAATCTAGAGGTCGTATGCTTTATAGTTGGACTGATTGGTTAAAATCTCTCATGTAATTGCTAACATCTTTTTTCTTTTTCTTTTTTTCTTAAAGGTAAATTTATTAAGAAAGTGAGGCTATAAGGCAATGTTACATGAACAAACAACCAACAAAAGAAAAAGTTAAGCTAGGATGCATCCCTAACAAAACCAAACACCAAAAGCATTGAACAATTGCTAACTTCTTGCTAGTTTTCTAAAAAGTGAAAAGCTGTCGTTCATAAAAAAATGAATAAGCTCTTTTAGAGAACCAATTAGAACATGTTTAAGAAAAAGTGTGTAAACGATCTATGTACTAAACTTGAGTGGATTAATATTATTGCAACCATTTCAAACGAAAGATGTTGTTTAATTTGTTTGACAATCCTCCTCCTATTATTATGATGACGACGATGATGATGATAATAATAATAATAACAACAATAACAATAACAACGATGAAGATAAAAACAGAATTGTTAGTAACACAAAAACAGGATATATGTCAATGAGTTAAAAAGATTAACATATGTTGATAAAATTAACACAGATATAGAACGGTTTGAGTTAACCTGTGAACGAAATAAACAGGTCTGTATGATGAGGTGAAAAATGATTCGTTTTTAAGGGGTCATTTAAGTCCGGAATTGAATTTATTTGATCAAATATTGCCCTAAATCGTTCCTTTTGTGATTTTAGGTACTTTTGGAGTGAATTATAGAAAAAGAAGCATTTTGAACATTTTGGAGCATAAAAGTGAAGAAAACGACAAAGTCTTAATTTTCCTTGCTGGCAACAGTACCTGACGGCGTCACAAGCTTCTTCATGACAGCGTCAAGAGTAATACAAGAGGTGGAAGTGGATAAAGTCCGTGACGGTCCAGAAAGTTTTGTGCATTGGAGATGACGGCGTCACCCAAGGCCGTCATGTGTAAAATTAAAGAGTGATGGCCTAGAAAATTTCCTGAAGGCATCACGTAGGCCGTCACGTGTTAACTTGTCAAAACTTGCGCGCGAAGTAGCTGATATTGTTTTGGTCATAACTTTTGCATACGAACTCGGATTTAGGTGATTCAAAAGCCCACGCGAAGAGGACGAAGAAATCTACAATTTGGTGAAGAAAAATTGGTCATGACGCCATCACTGTTTACGGGGTGATGCCGTCAACCCTTGCCAACAGAAAACTTGCCTATAAATATAACATTATAAATTCACTTTTTTTAAGCCCTAAACCCTAAGGTCGATTCCTGGGTTTAGGTAGGTGTTTTTCCAGCAACTTAGAGGGTTTCAATCACTCCATAAACATCATGTATTGGTTTGTTGATTCTATCTTAATTATGTTTTCCATTATCATTGTTGTTTGCTCTTCTTTGATGATGATTTGCTAATTCACCTTGTGTCTACTTATGATTGTGTGAAACTTGTATATAATTGATTAGATCTTATTGATTCCTTGTTGATGTTTGTGTCTATCTTCATCAATTAGGGTGTGACACTTTGATAGGTCTAGTTGATTTAGCTTATAATTCTTGATTCCTATTGTCTCTTGTTTGGTTGATTGTATTCGATGTTAGGCTTAAGAAAACTGGCAGACTTCCATAGAGTAACATGCTTGAACGTCTTAAGAAACATGAACCAATGCGTACTAGGTTTTTATGGTTGTATTTAATGCATGAGCGAATTCTAATGATCCCATGTTAGGAGCTTCTTGCAGGCTCGACATAGGAGTGAAGTAGGAGCTTATAGAGTTGGGGAAGTACGTACGCCACCCCACGAATGGTATTAAGGAATACAACCCGTCAATTAAAACAAGGTGTGACAATTCAATAGGTAGAATTGGATAGCTAGCAAGGAATAACATATCATAGGTAGACATGCTTCACTTATCTTGTAGAACCTTAGTTTATTTTTCTTGCACATTAGTTTGATTAGTAGCTTTTGGGTTAGTTGATTAGCAGCTAATTCCGCCCCTCCTTCCAATACCCGAGATTTTTACTTGCTTTTCATAAAATATAAAAACACAAAAAGAATCATCCTTCACCTTTAGACCTAGTTAGATTAATTTCAATCCTAACGACACTATTCCTGAGTTGAACGATCAATCCCCCGGTACTTGTCACTATACTATACTATAACGATCAGGTACACTGCCTGGTGGGGGTTGTAAGCTTCTCGAGATCCCTCGAGAGGTAAAGCCTGGTGCGATTCCCACGCATCAAGTTTTTGACGCCGCAGCCCGGGGAATAGTTATTGTTTATATTGGAATTTATTTTGATTAGGTCTACTTATTAGATTCCTTTTTAGTGAGATTTTTATTTTCTTTTTATTAGCTTTCTTGTAGTCTATCTTTTTCTTTGTGCCCTTTGTTTGTAAAACCATTTTCATTTGTCTCCATGGCGGATGAAATTCCATTTAGATCATTATCTATAGAGGAACAATTAGTTTACTCGGATCGATTTGCCTCCTGTTGTTCCAATGAATTTTTAAGTGATCTTAGATATATACAAGAGGTGATGGGTATAAAGTTAGATGGGTTTGATGAATTTTATGCATGTGTGATTTCTATTAGACGATCATTATCAGGATCAATTCCTTTTAGTGAGACCCTTTGGATGAATTTTGAGAAAAGCTTCCTAACCATGACCCATAAGTTCAACAAATTGGTGGATTCGTATGAGCAAGATGACCTAGTTTCTAAGAACATGAACTTAGAATCAAACCAAGATTATGAGATGGTTAGAGTTGAGCCACCTAGTTGCATGTCATGGTTAGGCACTACCATAATACAAGATGAACACATAGGTGATATTGATGTGATGGAAGAGATAGTAGAAAACCCAAGCCCACTAAGTACCCAACAAGTCCTACCATCATTTGATGCGTACACACCGCCCGTGACTTACCCGGAAGAAGTAGAAGAAACTTTAGGAATTCCGATGGAGGTAGAACCCTTGGACCAGGCACCACTTGAGGATATAGGTTTGAATACTTGTAGTGATAACCTTACTCCTAGTTCTAGGGAATTTCCTAGTGTTGATGAACAGGAACCTCAATCTTTACACACCTTTTCATCCTTAGATATATTTCTAGGAGACAAAAGAGGAACTGACCCACCCATCAACCAATATTATCCGGGTAGTTTTAGGATGAAGGAAGCCATTCACTCACCCCCTTCACCTCACGTGGCATATTTCCACCCTAAGGGTGTGTATCGCTACTTCCACCCGCACTTAATTCAAAGTGTAGGGAAAACCTCCCCTATTTCCGTTAAATAAGGGTAGAGTCAGGCTCGTGACTCGAATAAAAACAAGCGCTTATTGGGAGGCAACCCAAGCTTTATTTATTTATTTGTTTGTTTGTTTGTTTGTTTGAATTTATTTGTTTCCGTATGCATGTTTTATTTTTATTGTTTGTGGCTCATGTTTCAAAGTAAATTGTGAAAATGCTTTATTTTGTTTTTAACTTCGTCTTAATTGCATATAAAGGTATTTTGCAAAAGATAAGTGTAAGGGAGATCCAAATTTGTTTATAAGAACGAAATTGAGCATGAACCACAACAATATTAAATGAACATGTGTATTAGTAATTGTTTGAGTCAAATGCTTGTATCGAGTCATAATGATATTTTGTAGGATTTTCCAGGAAGTAGGACAAAGTTTTTCCAGAAATTTTCCGGAAACTTAACGTAAAGATTTCTGCAGGTCACTTCTGACGGCGTCACGTGTAAAATTCTGGAAATTTTGCTAGTTTTATTTTTCTAACGGAGTCTTGAAGTTTTTGTTAATTCTTTAGTTTTATAAACTCCAGGGAATCTGCAAACATTCATTCCACAAGCATTATATCTTTAATTGTTTTGTTTTTATTCCTAAGTCTGGAAGTACATCTAGTTATGAGTTTTCTTTGTTCGGATTGATGCTTTGGGTTTTTGTGATTGTTTTCTCAGGTTTAATAGATTATATATGACAAGAAGATGATTTATATTTCTGGAAGGGAAGCTTTGAATGTTCATTTTCTTAGAGGAAGATCTAACCTTGTTACCACACTATCCACACCGAACGAATCAGAGGAGTATTTGATTTCATTCTATTACCTATTTCACTTTTACATTCTTTAATTGAACATTGGGGACAATGTTCATCCTAAGTATAAGGGGAAGGTAAATGATGATACCTTATAGGATACACTTGACCATGAGTTTGTTTGTTTGATGGTAGGTGTGTAATAAAACTAAGAGAAATAATTGTTAGTGTAATTTTCGCGCCAAATTTAAAAAAATTTACAACATTTAGGAGTGAAACTTTAGCCTTAGCAAGCGTCTCATGGATAGGAGTTGTACGACTAGCATAAAACCGTACTATTCAGAAAAATTTTCCACCCAAATATGTGAGGTTCGCCTATAGATTTGATAGGAAAAGCATTTACTATTAGTGCTTATGAGTGTACCGGTAGGATTTAGATTCCAGAACTTGCTTAGTGATGCATCCCGAGACCGCTAGTGAAACTACATTCGTGTGGTAGGATTTACTACATGATAAGAGGCATTAGGGTCACCCTTGTGTTAAACCCGTATCATAATTACTTGACCATTTAAGTTATATTATTTGGCTAGTAAAGTCAATTAATTTTTCCCACACCCTTAGCGTTGTACTCATTTTTAGTACACGAAACCCCAAGTACACCCCTCTGAGCCTATCTTTTCATTTTTAACTTAAAGCATCTTACTTAAAGGAATAATTTGTTACAACCCACTTAAATGTACACCCAAATCGCCTTAGCCTTCTGTGTATGCACTCATCTTTAGTGCATTATTGTTATTTGTTTAAACCCTTAGTTAATTATCAAATTGATTACATGGTAGCTAAGTCGAGTCATATCCTTGTACATATTATTTTGGGATGATTGGGACTCATGGGTAAAGTACTTATGTTATAGAGTAATGGGGAAGAACATCATATTATTACCTCCATATGTGCGTTAATCTTAAAAGTACTCCAAGTGTTTTGATTATCTTGATTCGAGTCATTAGAGTAGTTTATTGTAAAGTATGTAAATATTCAAGTGTAAGGGGAATGTTCATTCCCTATGATGTATTATTTTGGATGGTAGGGTAAGAGTGTATGCCAAAAAAAAATAAAAAAATAAAAAAATAAAATTAGAAAAAAGAAAAAAAGAGAAAAAATATATGGACTGCCATCCCGTTTCATTATATGTTTAATTTATGTTTTTGTTATTTTTTATTTATTAGCTTAAGTCGAGTCTAGTCTTGGCTTAGCAACGCCATATTGTACATGTAATTAATCAAGATGATTAAGTCGCCACCAGTAAAGATTGTCTTTATCCAACAAAACCATGTATTCCATATCCCTACACCTAACGTTATAACCCTTTAAAAGACCTATTTGATAGTTTATCATAAGTGCTTACGCCATGTGGTGGAGGTTTGATCATTTCCCAAGCCTATGGTAATCTATTTTGCTATGACAGGTAGTGAGATATGTTTTCCATTTCCATATTGTGATATATACTTTATTACACCCGAGAGATGTGAGTATCTAAACACTATTTGTGAGGTGCTAATGTATGACCTCCGTGCTTGTCTTTGGTCTTTAGTGGAACGATTATTTGTTGTAATTACTTTTATATTAGTGTTAAATGACCCCTAACTTGTATTTTGATTAGAATAAAAGCGCATTTGCTTGAGAACAAGCAAATCTCAAGTGTAAGGGTATATGATAAGGCGAAAAATGATCCGTTTTTAGAGGGTCATTTAAGCCCGAAATTGAATTTATTTGATCAAATATTGCCCTAAATCGTTCCTTTCGTGATTTTAGGTACTTTTGGAGTGAATTCTGGAAAAGGAAGCATTTTGAATGTTTTTGGAGCATAAAAGTGAAGAAAACGACAAAGTCTTAATTTTCCTTGCTGGGAACAGTACCTGACGGCGTCACAAGCTTCTTCATGACAGCGTCAAGAGTAATACAAGAGGTGGAAGTGGATAAAGTCTGTGACGGTCCAGAAAGTTTTATGCATTGGAGATGACGGCGTCACCCAAGGCCGTCACGTGTAAAATTAAAGAGTGATAGCCTAGAAAATTTCTTGAAGGCGTCACGTAGGCCGTCACGTGTTAACTTGTCAAAACTTGCGCGTGAAGTAGCTGATATTGTTTTGGTCATAACTTTTGCATACAAACTCGGATTTAGGTGATTCAAAAGCCCACGCGAAGAGGACGAAGAAATCTACAATTTGGTGAAGAAAAATTGGTCCTGACGCCATCACTCTTTACGCGGTGATGCCATCAAGCCTTGCCAACAGAAAACTTGCCTATAAATATAACATCATAACTTCACTTTTTTTAAGCCCTAAACCCTAAGGTCGATTCCTGGGTTTAGGTAGGTGTTTTTCCAGCAACTTAGAGGGTTTCAATCACTCCATAAACATCTTGTATTGGTTTGTTGATTCTATCTTAATTATGTTTTCCATTATCATTGTTGTTTGCTCTTCTTTGATGATGATTTGCTAATTCACCTTGTGTCTACTTATGATTGTGTGAAACTTGTATATAATTGATTAGATCTTATTGATTCCTTGTTGATGTTTGTGTCTATCTTCATCAATTAGGGTGTGACACTTTGATAGGTCTAGTTGATTTAGCTTATAATTCTTGATTCCTATTGTCTCTTGTTTGGTTGATTGTATTCGATGTTAGGCTTAAGAAAACTGGCAGACTTCCATAGAGTAACATGCTTGAACGTCTTAAGAAACATGAACCAATGCGTACTAGGTTTTTATGGTTGTATTTAATGCATGAGCGAATTCTAATGATCCCATGTTAGGAGCTTCTTGCAGGCTCGACATATGAGTGAAGTAGGAGCTTATAGAGTTGGGGAAGTACGTACGCCACCCCACGAATGGTATTAAGGAATACAACCCGTCAATTAAAACAAGGTGTGACAATTCAATAGGTAGAATTGGATAGCTAGCAAGGAGTAACATATCATAGGTAGACATGCTTCACTTATCTTGTAGAACCTTAGTTTATTTTTCTTGCACATTAGTTTGATTAGGAGCTTTTGGGTTAGTTGATTAGCAGCTAATTCCGCCCCTCCTTCCAATACCCGAGATTTTTACTTGGTTTTCATAAAATACAAAAACACAAAAAGAATCATCCTTCACCTTTAGACCTAGTTAGATTAATTTCAATCCTAACGACACTATTCCTGAGTTGAACGATCAATCCCCCGGTACTTGTCACTATACTATACTACAACGATCAGGTACACTGCCTGGTGGAGTTTGTAAGCTTCTCGAGATCCCTCGAGAGGTAAAGCCTGGTGCGATTCTCACGCATCACTGTACAAGCCTTAACATCTTAATTTGTCTTTCTTTCTCAAGTTGTTGTGTTTTTCATGGAATTTGAGACAATATCTTGAATAAATTTGATTTGTGAGATTGATATGTTATATAAAAAAAAAAGACCCGTGTATTGCACGTGCTATGTTGGCTAGTACCTCAAAAAATCATTAAAAAAATTAATGATGGTAACGATGTCATTTTACAATAATTAAAATGTATTATGTATTTCTTGTATTGTGTGTATTTTGTTTGAAGACAATTATTTAAAATTGAGAGAAGTCTATAAAAAGTTGAAAACTATATTTATACCGATTCGATAACCAATCAACATAATTTTTCTCAGCATATTGATGAGATCAAATAAGTACATTTTATTAGTATTATTTATCCTATTTAATTGACTTGTTTTATATTAGTTTGTATGAGAAATGGTGCCTTAATGTTTACTTTAATGATTCTCAGGTAAAAACAGACAATTAGGTGAAAGTTAATGATATTGAATGAATTATGGAGATAAGTTATCAAGATTTGAAAAGTCTACTGAAATTCAAGAGATGTGTCGTATCTCTCTCAACAGAAACGCCGCAACATCATACTTAGATGAATTCAAAGAGCATTGCCTGACTTTGAAGAATGCGTCGCATCCAATTACAACATGCACCGCATATGAAACTTTGGTCAATGAAAAATAATCAACTTGTTCTACTCCAAAATACGCCTCATCTCATTTACAACATGCGACGTATCAGCTAAAAACTTCAACAGATTCTATCCAAGACGTTAAAGAACATGTGCCGCATAGAGAAACAAGTTACGCCGCATCTAAAGGCGGTGTACGAATATTCCAGAATATAATAATCTTGGACCCCACGCGAAGTTAAGTAGATGCGCCGCATATGTCATCAACATGCGCCGCAACGAACCCTCAGACAGAACCTATAAATACCCCAAGACATATACGAGTTTTGTGTATGGAAAAACCCTAAGGAGACGTATTCAGTCGCAGAAGCATCACAAGACACGCCCCATACGAAGATCTTAGAGCCGTAAGAAGGTACTGCATGTGTATAATTCATTAAGTAGTTTTGTTTATTGTATTAGTAAGCTTTAATCTATCAGGATTGATGGGCTTGTGGCCACCATACTGCTCCCCTTAAAATTGCTTTCCCATCGGTTAAAGTTTATATGATTGATGTTTTTGGTGAATTATATTTATGCATTGATAACCTCTGTGTTCAGTTGAGTCTTTTGGGCTACCATACCTGTTCCTCGCCTGCTTATCTAGTGTCTAGAAAGTAGGATAAACATAAGTAATCATTAAGGGTTTACTCGCCGATATATAGGATCCAACGAGACAGATTAGATTACGATACTAATCATATAAAACTAGCAATATAACAAGTGACAAGCTACTTAATTATAAGGACAGGTCTTCTTACGTGTTTCTATTATCTAACTGTGTATGTGGATGCTATTCACTGATTCGTTCTCATTAGTTTTACTTTTATTGTTTATTAAATCTGTGTTAGTCTCTCAGGCTAAACCCCTTTTTATTAGATTAGATTGTAAAACTAACTTAGATATCAAAATACTGATTAAATCAACTAGATATTACGTTCCATTCTTAGTGTTCGATACTCTACTTACCACTATATGCATATTGATCGGGTACACTGCTCGTTAAGTGTGTGTGTGTTAGTAATAAGTCAGCTAAATATAAATGTAAAACTCGAAAAGGCTTAAACACCCTATGCTACACTGACATTACACAACGCATCACATATACATCTATATTACACAACATACCTACATTATTTCTACATGTGTGCATTTACATTTTACTATAAATACATTGGTGATTTTTAAATACATTGCAGATATACAACAACAACTATACACAATCATGTCGAAGAGAGATATGAGAAATGAGATATTGGAAAGGTAGGATGTTGTCAGTCATACACTTACCCTACCTGATGGTAAAGGGTGAGGAATGATTTACTTAAATGACCAAACTAGTATGTTACTTTAGACATTTATTTAAGCTTCCAGTATATATTTTTTGTTGGAAATATATATTGACATCCATTATGATAAACTTATTAAAAGGTTTTAGGCCCGTTTAGTTTACAGATGGGTTTATGATTATGAATTGGATTAGGATTATGATTTGCATCTGGATTTGAGGTGAGAAAAACTATTATATTTAATTTGAAATGATTACTTTAATAATTAATGAAAGAATTAATAATTAAATTCATATTAAAATAACAATAGTGTGTGGCTAATATTTATTTTAAAGTATTAAATGTTGTTTATTGTAGGGAATAGTCAGAACGAGTGGGGTAACCCGCGCGTTGCTGCGGGGAAGTTGTGGTAATGTTTATTTAGATGCAATTGTTAGCAAGAAGATATTCAATATTTCTTTATGTCGTGTTTCAGCCTTGAAGTTACTAATAAGAACATTTTTATTTAAACATATCTATTAATAACTTGTTAAAAAAATGTTATTTCTGTACATCTTTCTAATGTTTGAGCCAATGAAAATATGTATATCATGTGGCTGTGGTTGTGCTAATACATATAAAAAGCTAGTCACTACTCTAGCTTCAACTATAAATAATCTTGTTATCACAGCCACATGATGTATATCAGGTAACAGGTTTCAAAGATTTGATCAAGTGTAGGTGATGCTTTTTGCTGAGGGAGTATCACAACTTGGCACCCTTTCAGCAGCTGATAGCCACTGTAAAACACAGAAAAAAGAATCATAAGCATATACTAACTTCACCCTCACAATTAGTTAAACCAAAATTTGAACAATAAGTCAAAAGTATTAGTACTGTTATATGTAATAAAAGCTGCAAGTTCGTGAAATAAAGAAAAACACATTATTAAGGAAAATGAGGCATTTACAGATTGAAACCTCCAACTCACCTTATTTCATAGATTAGGAGTCGGTCTTATTCCTTCCTAAAACTACCAAATCCAGCACCCGTATGGTCTCCTCACTACTGAAGCTGTCAAAACCACTTGAACAATCTGAACCAAATCTACGAAACCTGCTTAACCGTGTAATGCCACCACAGTCACCAAAGTCCCTATCGAACCATGTTTTCTGTTGAGTGTCATTGTGAAACGTGATGCATGGTACTGGACCAGTTACAATGTTCCCATCTTAACTGCCCTTTAATCAAGCATTGAAATGAGCGTGGTTAAATATTGCAGTGGTTTTAGAGGGCGTTTGGGATTGTGGATATCATTCTTGAAAATCTTTCCCTTGGCCTTTGGCAAACATCCATTTCGCCACATGTTCCAACATCTGCAATGAGTTAGAAAGTTACTTATTTTGTTATTTACCAATTCCTATGATGGAAGTATAGGAATCAAGTACATCAGAATCACCCTACTGATTTTTCACATTTATGTAGTTTTTTTACTCACTAAATAGCAGTAATATTTATGAAGTAAAATTAGCGAAGCCTTCATGTTAAATAATATAACAGAACATGCATAGTAGGGCATATGTAAATTTTAAGGAAATTGTATGATTTGGCCCACTTTTCTAGCGTCAATTCGTTTTTCATTACCATACCAGATGCACTTAAAACAAACATGACCCGAAATATATATGTTTAAAAAATGAAGGGAAAAAAAAAAAAAAAAAAAAAAAACCCTCACTTATATGACTCATAATCCAACATGACCAAGCTTATGTTAAATAGAATCATCTTAGGATCTATTTTACAAAGTAAAATAGAAGTATCGTATAACTGACCGTGTGCTTTGACTTTTTCCACTGCAACTGCTCATACGCCTTGCGGTGCCGATTTGGGTCGCTAATCATTGGTCGGTCCTGTAACGAAGCTATGTCAATTCCTTGGAAAAAGTGTAAATATTGGCTTTGGACAGAACCACTTGAAGTAAAAATAAATAAATAAATAAATAAAAAATAAAAAGTGCCGCAGGCAGTAGACTGACATCAGACATTGTTGAAGTTCTTCGACCTACATATATTTCAATAATAACTTGTAACAGATTCATAGTAAGAACGATGTAAGTTATTTGTGCATTTGACCAGTTGTGTGCCCCATCCATATCTTCGTGTGCCCCATCCATATCTTCTTAAGCTAGCTTACCTATTTTTAACCTGTTAAAGATAAAAACTGACCCGCACTAACCCAATAATAAGTAATTTGGTAGTCAAATTAACTAACAAAGGAAAGTTTGCTCTTTGTTTAGTGATCAATATTGTGCCTTGCCCATTAGTATTGCTGAAATAATTGAATGTATGAATTTATGAAATAAAAGTGTTCATATTTCAAATTGATATTATCATAACTAACAAAGGAAAGTCTAGAAATTAACAGCAATCAAGAATACCACAGGGTCGAAAGGGGGCGTATAGGATCAGTCATATAAGTATTCTCCTATATGTGTCTGTTACAATCTGATCCGAGCACACCTTATTGCTGCAGCACTACAGCAGGTTGTCATGTATTAAGGTACCAATATGTGACTGCCTGAACAGCAATAGACATCTCTATTTATTAACGCACCAATCCCCAAAAAATCTTGTTAGACCGTGGAAGTGCTTTTTCATGGACATATTATACAAATATTAAAAAGGATGACAGAAATATACATCATCCCTCCATCGCACCCCTTTGCTATTAGCTTGGGATTTTGGTAACTTGTAACACTTTAAATTCCTTCAATCTTTTCACTACCTTAAGGATGTAGGTTGTAGTGCACATGTTACACAGTTACTATGCCTACACAAAATCAAGGCAAAATGAATATGAAATATAAAAGTCTACCAATTTTCAATCTCCTCAATTATTGATTTCCATGTAAATGAAATGAAGGTGTTCATCTTGATTAAAAGAAGTTGAGAAACACAGTGAAACATTCTTACATGTTTAACTGTGTCAGCTTATCGACGAAAACTAAAACATAAACAATGTTATTTAATGTGAATTAAGAAAGTGCCAAGCCACTTATCCCTAGAAAGAAAACGGGTTATGCGGGTGTCTGGTCCGGTTTTTCTTAAATCCATGGTTGTAAAGAGGAGTTCCATAATGAAAAACGTATATAAGCTACCCAGTTTTTGTGTATACTTGACACACTAATTACTTTTAAATAATTCAAAAAGACAACTTGATTGTGTGTTACTGTAAGTTGCCCTTTAAAGGTGTGTTCTGGCCTGGAAAAAATAAAATGCAGTTTACCAATTTTTCAAATAGTTAATCATTAATCCCAGATAGCATGGAAATCATCTGTATCATAAAATGAAATAAGGATAATTACCTTTAATCATGATTTTGGCGTGGGCAGCAGTCTGAGTTCTAACAAAATGTTGGCAACCCGTAATATGGATTTAAGTCCTTTGAACACTTTGACAACCGAGGCTATAACTGAAGCATCTACCTTTAATGAATACAGAGATATTCCACATGTAAAAGGATTGGTATTGAACTGCATTATAACCATACATGATTCAAACTATACAGTTTGGGGGGGGGGGGAGGAATACAGAAAAGAACTAGTCACCTTTTCGACTGTAAAAACTCATTAAGACCATTCATCCCAATTATCATCAATGCTACCTCCATGATCGGCAACCAAGCATCAGCATGCTAAACTACAAGTAAGCATGTCTTTTGGTATAGGGCGAAGGTAAGGGCCATGGACTTTCATCCGCAATTGTGGATTGAGTCAATTAAAAAGGCTATCAAGAGCATGGTTTAGGAGGTCTTTGGGTCGTCTGGTCAGCCCTAGCGCGAAGATTACCTGTTGAAATATTAGTGCTTGAAGTTCCTCACAAACATCGAGAAATCCTATTTCTTATGGTCACGTGAGCTGGGCAACTTACTGTTTAAAAAAATACTTATTTTCAAGCAGAAAGCATAATGAATTCCAAAGATCCCCATAACGTAAAAGAAAGTGACCTATTAAAGGGGTGTTTGTGTTAGGTTACTAAGATACGTAAAAGTTGATATAAACTCACATATTTCGGCATATTACATTGAGTGTATGCACTCGAGCTGCACGTTCAAGATGATAGACAGTGTAT
This sequence comes from Artemisia argyi, assembly GCA_030686995.1. NCBI lineage: Eukaryota > Viridiplantae > Streptophyta > Magnoliopsida > Asterales > Asteraceae > Artemisia > Artemisia argyi. Next base: position 133,806 of record JARVZY010002510.1, read on the forward strand.
AATCTGAAAATGGAGATCTTTATTGGCTTTTCAAATGTTAGTAAGCGGATAAGCCCGATAAAAGAAGCTAATCCAAAGTCCAAACATCCCTTTTGATCCAAGTTGAACTCCATATGATTTGATCTAAATATCACTCTTTTAAAGTAGGCTAGCATTAGGAAAAGTGCAGAACGGTTTCCTGCTATCTGCAGCCTCAACAAACTAATTTTGACTGGTTGCCTGCAAATATAATATGCAATTAATATCAATCCAGTTAATTTTGAGATTCAAGAAACGATAAACGATGGGCATACCTCAACATTTTCTATTTATTTGTGGTCCATCCCAAGCATTTTCAAAACACGGTGAGCGAACAAAAGTCTAATAGAATAGGCTGCATCTGAGAACAGGTCAATAAAGAAAACTTTAATTACGATAGTTTGCATTACTAAAAACAAAATAAGGTTTACCTGGTCACTTGTACAAACGCACCCTCATTCCCATAAAACCCATATAAGAAACCCGTCGGCAACTCAATATTTTAAGAACCCTCCACTCTTTTTTGTGGGGTTGATCGAATCATATATTGATTTTTTTCAAACAAAAGATATCATCTATTAGAACCTGCAAGTATTATCCTATCAAGGTTAATGGACGGTTACAAAGCACCATATGTGGATGCTTTGATACTTGCACAGTACTTGGTTTGATTGATATCGAGTGTCATGCAAGTTTATATGCTCTGCGTAGTGACAAATAAACACACATAAACTTAAATAACTGAATTTGTTGTAGGTGTAAATTCAGGTTCATATTTGAACTGAATATGCAGGTTAACGCACGGGCATGTAACAAAAGCAACTGTAGTATTATGTATTGATGAGTGTGTAAATACTCATCATTTTTGTCTTATATGAACTGCCAAAACATACAAAAACACCCAAATATGTATCAAAATACTTAAAATATCTTAGAGGTGTGTTTTATATGTTTCAAACACAAAATATGCAAAAACAAATGAAAAACGTACAAAGTTTGCATAATTGGCAGTTTCAGTCCCTCAAGTTTCATAAATTTGCAAAACTAGTCCCTGGTAAATCAAAACTTGTTCAAATATCATAAAGGTCCTTGGGGATTCACAAGTTGTCATAAATAGTCCTTTAAAGTCTAAAATTGTGAAATTACAACTTTGGTCCCCCAAGTTTCAAAAATGTCAAAGTTAGTCCTCAGGTTTTAAAAATGGAAAAATATTAAAAAAAAACCTTGTACTATTCATTAATGACATAATTGGTCCTTGTGGTATTTATTGAGAATTTACAGGTTTAACCCTTCAAAAATCAGAAAATTACATGTTAGGTCCCTGGAGTTTGTAGAATTGGCAAAAATAGTCCCCGGTATTTAAAAAATTGAAAAAACATCAAAAATACCCTTGTACTATTTGTCCTTGTCAATTCTGGTCCTTTTAACAACTTTGGTAAAATTACATTACAGGCCCCCAAACTTTCAGAAGTTACAACTTAAGTCCTTGTGATTTATTTTACCAAAAACCAAACGGATCCTAAATAAAAATAACCAACAGCCCACCTTATAACTCCATGGTCTCATCCAGTTACTCACCCCCAGGCCCATCTCTCTTTTCTTAGCCCACTCCACACTTCAGCCCACCAAAAGAAATATAACACCCCGTCCCCATTGACCCGCGTTGACCAAACCATCCCCAACCTCCTCTCCACCTGCTATACCCTCCACCATACTACTCCATCACCACTTGCCTCCTACTCCACCTCACCCTACCCTCTGTCACCACCTAAACCAAAACCCACACCCTGGGTTTGTACCAGGGGATGCCACGTGGCAAACCTACATCAACCACCACCCCTACAACCTGCCACCACCCCTACTGCTGACAACTATCCCATCCACCACCCCTTATCTCTTCAATATAACACATCCCAAGACTAATAAATGCACCAAAACCTTCCCTGCTACACGCTACAGTCAAATTGGCACAAAACCAATTTTCCCGCCAAATCTAATCAATGGCTTGGATGAGTTTCACTCATCCAATGGTGCTGGGAAATGCATAGTGGGACCCATGGAAGACATTTGGATGCTATAAAAGCAAGGAAGAAGCAGAAGAGATGTTATGTAGTTTTAGATTAATTTAGTTTAGTTAAAATGTTAAAGTTAGTATAATTCTGTTTCCTAGTTGTAATTCTCAGATTTAAAAGCTTGTAATCAATGTTCTAGTGTAATCTCAACTTTGTTTAAATATCAATTTCAGGTTTCATCAGTTTTTATTAAATTCACTAAAAATATTCAAAAAATCCAAATATATATATTAAAAATAAAAAAATCAGTTAAGGTGATGAATAAGCTTGGAGCAGGGTTCATGTTGGATTACCAGTGGTATTAGTTGTCTCATGGGAGACTATTAAGACAAGTTTCAGTTTTTGGTTCTATGTCTCAGTTGAACACAGTTGTAAGCAATTCTAATTTTTGGCTTAAATAGGTTCTTGTTGTTTCTTTAATGTTATTTTTGTTCAAATAGCCTCTATTAAGTTTCCTTAATCTGTTTTAGTCTTAAAATCAAAAGTTATAGTTTAAAATTTGCAAGTTGTAGTTTAAATGTAGTTATTAAGGGGTGTTTGGATCAAGCTTCAATTGTTAGTTGTTGTTGTTGTTAGTTGATAGGGACTGAGTGGATAATGTTCTTAGGGTATTGGTAAGTAAAAATCAGGCTTTGGTTGGTTCCTTTTACTGAAAAAGTCCAAATCACACTCCAAATCACCCAACAGCCTATCTGTTGGTGATTTGGGTTCCAAATCCTTGAAATCCAATTCAAATATAGCTTAGGTTTCTTGATTTAGATTTATTTAGACCTAATAAACTTCTACTAATCATCAGTGACCAACCAAAATTCAACAAAGTCAAAATTTCATGATTTCACAAAAAAGTCAAATAGCATTGTCTCAGATTTTTCCCAAAGTTGAGGGAATTTTTGTGAATTTTGTGGTGATATTTAGAGTCTGAGATTTTTAGGTTTTGAAGTATACCACCTCACCTCCATGTTCCCATATTTTTCATATTTTTAGGATTTTACTTGTGGGCCCCACAATCCTCCAAAGAGGACTGCAGGGCAAGTATCTGTTCTGTATCACCCAGTCATCACCTCACCACCATCACTTGGGTGGTGTTTTGTGACCACCTCAATGGACCCCAGACCCCATAGATAGGTTTTTCCAACCCCCCTCCTAGTAGACTCTCAGGTTTGACCATTGGTTTGACCTTGGAACAAGTGGACCCCACCTAGTTTTAGCCATAAAGTTTGTCCCAGTTCTGAGTCATTTGTGAAATTTGCAAAGTGCTTATTTGGTCTTATATAGCTTATTTGAGTTCATTGCTTGTCATTTCTGGCTTAATAGAGTGTGTTGAACTTGTTTGTATCTGTTTTCACCACAGTGGACCCCACCCAAGGCCATTTGACCTTATTTGACCAAACAGTCAACCAAAGTCAACTGTTTTAGACAAGGGGGTGCATTGTGCTTATTTTTCAGTTACAAATAAGTTATTTTCACAAAAAGTCTTAGTTTTTATGTATAATATAGGTTTGTAAAATAAAAATCAAGAAAAACAAATATAAAATTAAGTGATAGTTTCTATTTAATTTAAGTTAAGTTTAATTTTCATTTTTAGATTTTAATTAAGTAACTAGTATTTTTATATTTTTATTAAATACCTCATATATTAAAGTAGTTATAATAAATTTTTCAGATTTTTATTTTGTCATTTAGTGCTTATTAGATTTAATTTTAATTTTCTTTATTATTAATTATTATCAAATATTAAATAGCTTAATTAGTTTTTATAAGGTTAAATCTAGTTTTTATAATTTTCCTAGTTCTAATATAGTATAATAAGGTTTTAGAAAATAAATTTTGATATTCTACTGTTCATTTTCTACTTTCTTTATTTAATTTGTTTAAAATAGACTTAAGTTAATTAAAAGGTAATTAATTAGTAGATTAATCTTAAAACTTAATTTTTAGAGTTTTTATAATTTTGTAGGATTCCTGTAATGGTTAAGTAATTTTATAAATTTTATCTTAATTTTCCAAGTTAATTTAGTATTAATATAAATTAAAAGTAGTTTAATTAGTTTAATTAAGTTAAATAGTTTTTAATTAATTACAAAACCACAAAAAGACAAAAATATTATTTTTAATTTTTTATACTTTCTTCAAGTTCTAATTTAGGTTTAGAAAATATTTTTATAAGTTTTTAGTTTAATTTGTTGTATTTATAATTTTCTAATTAATTAGTTAAATAGTTATTAATTAAATAATTAATAATAAATAATATAATAATCTAAAAAATAGTTTTATTTTTAGTTTAATTTTATTTTAAGTTTAAGTTTATAGAATTTTCATTTTTAACCCTTATAGTTTATTTTTCCTTAAAACTCACCTTTTTCTCAGTACGCAGTTGCGTCTGATTTTAAATTGGTGTAAGTTTATACGTTTTAGATACCTAGGTTTCACGTAATCATTAATTTAGTTTTCCTAAGTTATTTTAAGTTGTAAAACCCTAGTTAACCACACACACACACTTTTATAACCTTACCTGTTCACATTCACTAATCACAGATTCGTTTATAATATCACATCGCACACCTCGTTGGGACTTACGACCCGGGAAAACATTGTATTCCTCGGAAGCATTTGCCTCAGCTGTTTGACTTGGTTGACCACCACCTGGTAAACTTAGTTGACTGTTTGAGGCGAATCAAAATTTGGCGCCGCTGCCGGGGAGGTTGTTGCGTGTTTTAAAATCGTTTTAAGTTTAGTGGTTTTCAAAACCCTTCCTGTAAAAAGTTTTTTTTTAAAAAAACATAATCATATCAAAAACGTTCATTAACACTTCTCCTGAAGTGTTGAGAAACACCAAAAAAAAATTATTAAAAACAATCAAAAACAAACTGTGAAGTTAAATTACTTCGTATTCTTTAAGATTACAACCTGAAACAGTTGGTTTAAGGTAAGTTCTGACATTAAATTGCGAACTGAAGAGGAAACCTATTTACTTCCTCCCGCCAGCCTGCGAGTAATCTTAAAGGGACGATTTCGGTTAACGAATCAGTTCCAAAAATATTTCCCAAGTTTTCTGCACACACACCCATAAGCCTAAAACAGTTTTTCAAATTAATTAATAAACCCATAATAAGTTCCCAAACTTAAGATTAAAACTTACCTTTATATCCCTGTGAGTGGTGTACCTTTTTCAAAGAAGCCATTCACTTGTGATTGCTGGTTTAAGTTCACTGTGGTTTTGCCTCAAATTTGTTTTGAAAAATTGATTTTGGTGCATGTGCACTAATCATGTTTCCCGAAAATACCAAAAATAATCACCTTTACCCTCTCACATTTTTGATTCTCCATTTCTTACCCTCCAAAACCTTTTGATTCTTTCTATGTCTCATCCATACCTTCTGGTTTGCCAGTGGTGTGGTAGTTCTTATAATGGTGGCAATTGCCCCAGTTGTGGCATGGTAGAATCGGGAAACGGGTCTGTCTATAACCAGAATCCCTATTCCTACCATGACACCACTGATTCATTCCACCAGCTACCACACCCTCAGTCTCAGCAGTTTAACTGTTGTGAGTACTGTGGTGGTTCACATTACAGTTCTGATTGTCAATCAGGAAACACGCTTGTCTATGAGCAGTTTCCTGATAACAATTATGACTCTAGCACATACAACCCACAGCCACATCAGTTCAACTGTTGTGAGTACTGTGGAGGTTCACACTTCAGCTCTGATTGTCAAACGAGGAATCCATTTCCTTGTAACAATTATGACTCTTCATACCAAGACCAACCTCCACAGTATCAAACTATCCAAGCAACTCTTCCAATCCAGCAAGACTTTTTAGAGGTTCTTGAGAAATGTAAAGAACTTAAGGAGGAGTTAGCTAATATTTCACTTCGCCATACTCCAAGCTCTTGTGCATATTGTGGGGGTCCTCACGATGATTTTAAATGTCAACCTTACGGTTTTGACACATCCACATCCCCACAATTTCCTTTCATTCCAAATTCTCGTGGGAAAACTATGGCAGAATTACTTGCTGAAGAACGAGAATCTGGAAAAAGCATGGAAGAGTTATTGGCTGAGCAACGAGCAGCTAAATTTCGTGCTAATATTCGAAATACTGCTCTATTTGATGACTATGATGACAGTGATGATGAAGATAACATTGTTATTATTCAAAAAGATTCATCAAGTTCATCAGTTGATATCCCAGCAGTTGAGATTTCATCTCAAACAACTGCTGTCACACCCGAGGTTTCCACTCACTCTCCGAACATGGGGGATGAGCATCTTGACACTATTCCTTCAAAGGAATCGGACGAATTCATAAAGTCTAGTGTTGAGATCCTTATCCCAATCCCAAGAGAGTCACAGGAAACTTCTGATCATATGTGTGATATTCTTTCCACCCCTAATAATCCAAATGATCAAATTGAGACTGTCTCTGATTCCAGTGATGATTGTTTATCTTATGGAGACATTGAATTTGTTGATGCATCACTTCTCCACTCTGATGTTGACTTTCTTCTTGAAGAGTTCGCTGATGAACTCTCTCATATGGATCCCATCCCACCAAGGGATGAAAATGAAGTCTTTGACTTTAATGCTGATTTGAGAGAGTTAGAATTCTTACTTACTCATGATCCTTCGATTGATCCTACTCAGATCAATCCACTTCCTCCGGAAAGTGAAAATGATCTGGACGAATTCGAGGCTTTTCTTACTGAAGATAGTTCAATTTCATATGAAGTTGATGATAATTATCTTGATCCTGAGGGGGACATTCTTTTTCTAGAAAGTTTGTTAAACGAAGATCCATTTCCCCCCCTCCCACCCAAACAACTTCATAATGAGAAAATCAAATCAGTTGAGGAAACTGATAAATTTCCTGAGATCAAGCTCAAGGACTTGCCTCCTCCACTTGAATATACCTTTCTTGAGGAGGAAGTTCTTATCTTAATTGCTATTCAGATCTCTCTTCTTTCCTTCACCTACCAGGTGATTTCTCCTCTTCTTCACTCCTTCAGGAGTGAGGACACTATCTTTGATCCCGGCATTTTCATATATCATTATCTTGAGCCGGGACTATGTCTCATCGGTGTGGAACTTTCACGTGCTTCAAATGTTTATCCAAACATCTTGAATGAAAGTTCTTCCACATCGAGCTTCCCCAAGGACTAATAAATTCGGGGTCGAGTCACGCTAGCGACTCGGTAAACAAAAACAGAGCATCTTATAGGGTTTTCACCCTAAGTGTGGGGGAGTCCCCCATGCTATGATTACAAAAGTGAAAAACAAAATTGTGTTTCCACATTTAGCTTGTATGTTCTCCTTTTATGTTCCAAGAATCGGCATAATAGCCGGGACATTGAATATTGAGGACAATATTCATGATTAGTGTGGGGGGGGGGGGGGGTATTCGCTATTCTAGCGAATTTGATCATATTTTACTATCTTATACCCCCGTTTTTGACCAAAATTTTCAAAAATTTTTCACTAAAGCTCAAAATTTTTGTGGTGATCAGTCCGCCAAAGTCTAAACGACAAATGGATTGACTAGTCCAGGAGCAAACGGCTCTTGGTAAAGACATCTCAAATCCGTTGATGGCTGGCAATTTGCCAAAAATTGTATGGTTCCTCAGCTCCCCCGCATCCTCATAAGCAAATGAGCTGGCTAGCCCGCAAGATTATGGCTTGTGGTAAAGGCCGTGGAAAAACCATAATTGGTAATCAGCTCACCAAGATGTTGACTATTCCATCAAGAGTTGGCTAGTCCAGAAGCAAACGGCTTTTGGTAAAGACTAATCAAATCCGTTGACAGCTGGTGGTTTGCTCAAAATCACACGGTTATCAGGTGTGCCACAGTTCTTACACCTGGCTACTCCAGAAGTGATGGCTTTTGGTAAAGAGTTCTTTGAAATCCATTAAAACTTCATAAAATATTGCTAGGGACTAGCAATAGTTTAGTGTGGGGGATTGATGAGTGTGTAAATACTCATCATTTTTGTCTTATATGAACTGCCAAAACATACAAAAACACCCAAATATGTATCAAAATACTTAAAATATCTTAGAGGTGTGTTTTATATGTTTCAAACACAAAATATGCAAAAACAAATGAAAAACGTACAAAGTTTGCATAATTGGCAGTTTCAGTCCCTCAAGTTTCATAAATTTGCAAAACTAGTCCCTGGTAAATCAAAACTTGTTCAAATATCATAAAGGTCCTTGGGGATTCACAAGTTGTCATAAATAGTCCTTTAAAGTCTAAAATTGTGAAATTACAACTTTGGTCCCCCCAAGTTTCAAAAATGTCAAAGTTAGTCCTCAGGTTTTAAAAATGGAAAAATATTAAAAAAAAACCTTGTACTATTCATTAATGACATAATTGGTCCTTGTGGTATTTATTGAGAATTTACAGGTTTAACCCTTCAAAAATCAGAAAATTACATGTTAGGTCCCTGGAGTTTGTAGAATTGGCAAAAATAGTCCCCGGTATTTAAAAAATTGAAAAAACATCAAAAATACCCTTGTACTATTTGTCCTTGTCAATTCTGGTCCTTTTAACAACTTTGGTAAAATTACATTACAGGCCCCCAAACTTTCAGAAGTTACAACTTAAGTCCTTGTGATTTATTTTACCAAAAACCAAACGGATCCTAAATAAAAATAACCAACAGCCCACCTTATAACTCCATGGTCTCATCCAGTTACTCACCCCCAGGCCCATCTCTCTTTTCTTAGCCCACTCCACACTTCAGCCCACCAAAAGAAATATAACACCCCGTCCCCATTGACCCGCGTTGACCAAACCATCCCCAACCTCCTCTCCACCTGCTATACCCTCCACCATACTACTCCATCACCACTTGCCTCCTACTCCACCTCACCCTACCCTCTGTCACCACCTAAACCAAAACCCACACCCTGGGTTTGTACCAGGGGATGCCACGTGGCAAACCTACATCAACCACCACCCCTACAACCTGCCACCACCCCTACTGCTGACAACTATCCCATCCACCACCCCTTATCTCTTCAATATAACACATCCCAAGACTAATAAATGCACCAAAACCTTCCCTGCTACACGCTACAGTCAAATTGGCACAAAACCAATTTTCCCGCCAAATCTAATCAATGGCTTGGATGAGTTTCACTCATCCAATGGTGCTGGGAAATGCATAGTGGGACCCATGGAAGACATTTGGATGCTATAAAAGCAAGGAAGAAGCAGAAGAGATGTTATGTAGTTTTAGATTAATTTAGTTTAGTTAAAATGTTAAAGTTAGTATAATTCTGTTTCCTAGTTGTAATTCTCAGATTTAAAAGCTTGTAATCAATGTTCTAGTGTAATCTCAACTTTGTTTAAATATCAATTTCAGGTTTCATCAGTTTTTATTAAATTCACTAAAAATATTCAAAAAATCCAAATATATATATTAAAAATAAAAAAATCAGTTAAGGTGATGAATAAGCTTGGAGCAGGGTTCATGTTGGATTACCAGTGGTATTAGTTGTCTCATGGGAGACTATTAAGACAAGTTTCAGTTTTTGGTTCTATGTCTCAGTTGAACACAGTTGTAAGCAATTCTAATTTTTGGCTTAAATAGGTTCTTGTTGTTTCTTTAATGTTATTTTTGTTCAAATAGCCTCTATTAAGTTTCCTTAATCTGTTTTAGTCTTAAAATCAAAAGTTATAGTTTAAAATTTGCAAGTTGTAGTTTAAATGTAGTTATTAAGGGGTGTTTGGATCAAGCTTCAATTGTTAGTTGTTGTTGTTGTTAGTTGATAGGGACTGAGTGGATAATGTTCTTAGGGTATTGGTAAGTAAAAATCAGGCTTTGGTTGGTTCCTTTTACTGAAAAAGTCCAAATCACACTCCAAATCACCCAACAGCCTATCTGTTGGTGATTTGGGTTCCAAATCCTTGAAATCCAATTCAAATATAGCTTAGGTTTCTTGATTTAGATTTATTTAGACCTAATAAACTTCTACTAATCATCAGTGACCAACCAAAATTCAACAAAGTCAAAATTTCATGATTTCACAAAAAAGTCAAATAGCATTGTCTCAGATTTTTCCCAAAGTTGAGGGAATTTTTGTGAATTTTGTGGTGATATTTAGAGTCTGAGATTTTTAGGTTTTGAAGTATACCACCTCACCTCCATGTTCCCATATTTTTCATATTTTTAGGATTTTACTTGTGGGCCCCACAATCCTCCAAAGAGGACTGCAGGGCAAGTATCTGTTCTGTATCACCCAGTCATCACCTCACCACCATCACTTGGGTGGTGTTTTGTGACCACCTCAATGGACCCCAGACCCCATAGATAGGTTTTTCCAACCCCCCTCCTAGTAGACTCTCAGGTTTGACCACTGGTTTGACCTTGGAACAAGTGGACCCCACCTAGTTTTAGCCATAAAGTTTGTCCCAGTTCTGAGTCATTTGTGAAATTTGCAAAGTGCTTATTTGGTCTTATATAGCTTATTTGAGTTCATTGCTTGTCATTTCTGGCTTAATAGAGTGTGTTGAACTTGTTTGTATCTGTTTTCACCACAGTGGACCCCACCCAAGGCCATTTGACCTTATTTGACCAAACAGTCAACCAAAGTCAACTGTTTTAGACAAGGGGGTGCATTGTGCTTATTTTTCAGTTACAAATAAGTTATTTTCACAAAAAGTCTTAGTTTTTATGTATAATATAGGTTTGTAAAATAAAAATCAAGAAAAACAAATATAAAATTAAGTGATAGTTTCTATTTAATTTAAGTTAAGTTTAATTTTCATTTTTAGATTTTAATTAAGTAACTAGTATTTTTATATTTTTATTAAATACCTCATATATTAAAGTAGTTATAATAAATTTTTCAGATTTTTATTTTGTCATTTAGTGCTTATTAGATTTAATTTTAATTTTCTTTATTATTAATTATTATCAAATATTAAATAGCTTAATTAGTTTTTATAAGGTTAAATCTAGTTTTTATAATTTTCCTAGTTCTAATATAGTATAATAAGGTTTTAGAAAATAAATTTTGATATTCTACTGTTCATTTTCTACTTTCTTTATTTAATTTGTTTAAAATAGACTTAAGTTAATTAAAAGGTAATTAATTAGTAGATTAATCTTAAAACTTAATTTTTAGAGTTTTTATAATTTTGTAGGATTCCTGTAATGGTTAAGTAATTTTATAAATTTTATCTTAATTTTCCAAGTTAATTTAGTATTAATATAAATTAAAAGTAGTTTAATTAGTTTAATTAAGTTAAATAGTTTTTAATTAATTACAAAACCACAAAAAGACAAAAATATTATTTTTAATTTTTTATACTTTCTTCAAGTTCTAATTTAGGTTTAGAAAATATTTTTATAAATTTTTAGTTTAATTTAAATCATTTGTCATTTTTAGTTTAATTAAATTAGATTTTAATTTAGAATTTAAATAGTTTAATTAATTAAATAATAGTTTAATATTATTTTAATCACTTTTATCATTTCTTTTTCATTTTTAATTTTAAGTTTTGAAAAGTGTCAAAAACACCCCCTGTAGTTTCATAATTACCAAAAACCCACTTTTCCAGTCCGATACGTGATCTTAATTGTCAATTTGTGCATATTTCTGCTATCTGATTATTGTGAATATTATATCTGTTTGTCAACACCAAAATAACAGTAGCAATATCATTCCTACATCATCTGGCTACTGTCCTCAGTGCCACTTTCTCATAAACGATTCCAAAAGCACCATTTCAATCTCGTCGGGACTTTAACGACCCGGGAATACACTATACTATCACCGGAGCATTGATTCTAGGCTGTCTTTGACTTGTTGACCTTGGTCAATAATAATCAGACGGTTCTGAACCAATCATGTATATGTACAATGTTAAGTACATAATATTTTAGATTTTAAAGATACAAAAATGAGTGAATCAGAAATGACCCATGCTAGCTCCAAAAGCAAGTCACTATAATAATAATTTTTTTCAGTAACTAACATTCATATAAGTTTAATCCTACGCAATGACAAAAGTATAAGTTTCTACCTGCTGCAATTCTCGAGAAATAAGTAGGGGGTGTGAAGTATGGATATGCATCGTCTCTTTAAAGACAACCTTTAAGTACTACATCTAAGTTCATCATCCAAACGCACCTACTTTAGCTCCCATTCCAGCACTAAAGTCCATCCTTTTCAGCCCCCGGTTTTGCAGCATCCCGATTTCAGGCGCCACACACATCCATTTCAACCCCCACTTCAACCCCCAAACGCACCCATTACATCATCTAAACACACCCACTTCAGCCCCTATTTTAGCACCCAAATTCACCCTTTTGAAACCCCGTTTCAGCACATAAACAACCCGATATTCATTGAACCTGTGTCATTGACCATCACAAAAATCAAATGAAGCAACATTTAAGCCTACTATATCTATAGTTTAATAGCAAACTATCTTTTTTTTGCAAGAAATATACGACTAAAAACGACCCAACTCGGCTGTATGTAACTCTGCTGGTTACTATATATCTCTAAACTTAATAAGAATCATGTACGACCACGACCTTCTATTGCCTCCTTCTCAGCCATGTCCATTACGTGTTACTTCCCCCTATCGAGGTTCGGATCAAATTGAGTTCCATCCAACAACGTTCCCGTATAATTAACTACCAAAACAACAAACACAAATCAATATGAAAATCATTATAATTAATTACTTAAGTAACCCTCAATTAGAAAAAATCCAAGAACCCAAAACTCACAAAAAAGAAAGAAATTAGTTTATAAAAATTAGGGTTAGTACTTGCCTTATAATTTCAGTTCCAAATCTTTTGTTTTGTGCTTTTCATATTCAAAGATTTTCGTCTTCCATGATGTACCTACTGAAGCAGTGAAGCAATCAACGTAATGTTTCTTGGTAGATGAAAAGGATTAAGGACCAGTATCTCTTGATTCAGTGTGATGGATTTTTTATTATGGTTTTGTTAGGTGATGTTGGGAGATTTCTCTAGAAGTTTTGAGAAGGGAGGTTGTGTATGTTACAATAAACAAATGGAAAATAGGGTGGGAAAACGATGAACAGTTGTTCAAACAGTAACCCAACCAATAGGATGACATTGTTTTGAACACTCCACATACCCATGTTTAGTATATAGTATAATACGAGCAAGTGAGATGGGGTTGAAAATTTGAAACAAAGCCCGTGTGAAACTAGAAGGTTACAACCAAACATTGGATTTTACACATGACTCATTCCAACCCCACCTAAACCCCTATATCAAACGTACCCTTAAAAAATTACTAATTCATGCAATATAGAGCATTAGTTTACAAACTTATTCATATTATAAACATATTAACAATATAGATAAAGTCTTTAGTAGATTTTATAAAATTGTCACCTTATGCAATTTTATTAATTTATAAATCTTTTTAAAATGCTAGACCTTTTCATGCCACTTTGGTTAGAAATTGTTTCTCACTATGGTATACAAATTTGTGAACCCCTTCAAAATTTCTTAGACATATTTTTAAACCACGATAGCGGATGCTCTAACACATTGTTTTTCTTATATAATCTTCGTTTCAATTATAGCAAGGTATTAAAAGCACAACAATGTAAGATAACGAATGCAGAAGACAATTTGCTTCTTGGAAGACTTCGACATTATTAACAGGTGCGGTGCTGAGTATGTAAAAAAATAAAATAAATAAATAGGTCTGACACGAAAAAAAAATGCCTCTATATTATAATATCCATAGACCATAATCAAGTATGAAAAGCCAAAAATACAAACAAAAATCATTCTTGCAACAAAAATATTACTTCTACAAAATAAAATATATTTAAGTAAACCGTGCGCTTTTTAGATTAAATGATTACTAGGGTTTATTTTTAATGCCCCTTAGTGGGTTGGGCCTAGTACATATAATGGGTATAAAAACTTTTAGTGCCCTTTAGTGGGTTGAGCCCGCCTCAATTGCTGATGGCCAAAACCCCCATGATTATTAAGTGCCAATGGCTAGCGAACAGTAAGTTGCCATTACGATGTTTTGAACAAAAAGATGGAGAGTTTCTAAACCATATATGAAACTTGATTTTGAATTTCATTATATTGTCACCTTCTTTGTGTTAGTTATGGACATTATTTTAGTAGTCGTATGTTAGGATCGAACTCGAGATCACGGGATTGCACACTTTACGTATGAGACTCGATGTTTAAATAATTAATATAAAATGTTATATTTAATTATTTAATTCACAATAAACGACTAAAGAGCGTTAGGTAATTAATGAAATTGACTAACGGTCGGTAAATGTCAACGGGATACGAAGAAAGTAAAACAAGACAAGAGAAGGTTCTAGAAATCCTCTCTTGAGCTTGTTTTGGTCGAAACTATGGAATCCCACATCGGAAACCATAGCAAACTTGATATCTATCATAAAGGTATAAATACATCCCCATGTATTCATCCTTTGGTACACTTGATTTCAATAGAAGGCCAAACTTCTTCTTTTCCTCTCTTGTTCATAGGACAACGGGCGAGACCCCAAGAAAAGGGATTTGCGAGTAACCTTGAACATTACAAAGTGTTTGGTAAATCTATTGTGATCAAGAACTAGCATTCACATCGAATCGCTAATAGTACGTGTGTACAAAAACGTGATACAATCACACTATTGATTGATTCTTGGATTGAATTACAAAAGAGGTAAGAGGTAATTCTTATAATCCACATAAACCCTAATTAGGGTTCTTGATTTGAAGATTGCAATTGATTCTTGTTCGGGCTAGAATCACAAAGGTATGTTTACTATTTATATTTGATTAATTAATTACATGTTATATGATCTTGTTATAATTGCTTCCGCTATGCTCACTTGATGTGTTTGGTTTATTTTATATGAATGTCATGATATTATAATTCTAATAGTGGCATCTAGAGCCGTTATAATGTGTATTTAATTATCGAAACGCATAAAAATTGGATCTTGATTCGTTTAGTTACATGTTTTTAGGGTTTTTTAGATTCCTAACCCTAATTTTTTTTATGGGTCGATTTAGACCTTAAAAGGTTTTAGGGTTTTGGTTTTTGATTTTAATATGATTAGAAACCCTAGGATGTCATGTAATTTGTTATGCGTTTTAGTAAACGATCTTGGTGCAATATGTTAATTGTTAAGCTTAATCCATGAAAAAATGCATATTTGCATGGATTTTATATTGTGTGATAATTTACATGGTTTAAATTGGATATATAAATATAAATTAATTGTTAAGTTATATCGAAACATGTAAATTTATTAATAGATGTCGAATTGGGGAAGACTCCAACATTATGTAATCAATTATGTGCTATGTGGTATTTGTTTAGTTTTGGCTTACGCAATCGATTTATCGATGTATGTGGCTCTTTTTCCTAGAAGAAGAAAGCCTTAATTAAATAAATGCGTTATACACCTAGACTTGATTATTAATAGGACTATTGAATAAGATTTGCATGTGGCTACATGTTTTATACATATTTAATTGTTATGATTATGTATATGCTTATTTGGTTATTTTATTTTTTATTATGTATTACTTGTTTTTTGTTTATTATTATGTTAGACATGTTTATAAACGAAAAAGGGTAATTTTTTAATAGAAAAATAATATGGACTAAATAAATGGCGAAATTGTTTTGGTTTTAAGAGTAAATTTCAAAGGATTGGTTGATTGATGTTTTTGTACATAGTGTGCAAAAGGCGGACCGAAGGTTGTCATCCAATGTACTTGTAGAGAGGGGTTTTTAAAGCTCATGCACCTACCGGTTCTCTACAACTACTTGGTTGCCGACTCTAGACTTACCTATATCATTATATTACGTACATTGTCATCTTAAGGGTGAATTCACCACAATTCCACAATGATTATCCGAAACACTAAGCCTTAGGGCTTATGCAAAAGTACGATATAGTGGATGATAATTGTTGGTAATTCTTTAATTGGTGAACCCGATACCTCAATCAAAACTTTGTTATTTTACTCTTAGCAAATTGGTAATAAAAATGTTTTGTAAAACCAATGTTATGAAGTTGTATGCATGCTTCTTCATACATTATTTTGATCACGTCAAAATTTAATACCCTTATAAAATTAAGTCGAATGCCATCTAATTAAGAACACTTGAAGTTGTAATTTACGTCATGTGAGAACTAGGCGAGATTGCAATGGAGAGGTAAATTTCATAAATTCATTGCTAGCAGATCAACTGATGTGATGGATTTGTGAGTTTGCATTTTTTAAGTTAGACGACTTAAATTGAGTAGGAAGTGAGATCTTGGATTCAAGGCATTAGATGGGGATGAAACATGCTTACTTTGCAAAAGTTTTGTGAAAGTAAATCCCATAATAATCTAGGAATTGCAATATGATATTGGCAATTATTGTTCGACAATTACCTTGTTGAATACTATCATTACTAGCAGATCAACTGATGTAATGGTACTATGTCAATTAGGATCCTAGCTTTAAGAAAATACTATGGTTTATAAGAATATTTACCAATGGGTATTTTATTTTCTTAAAGACCTAATTATTGAAATACTGAAATTGAATTTTGTAATTCGTTTTAATGTATTAATGCAACGTTCAAACCGTAAACGCACTTTGGGCTTTGGTAAATTGATCTCGTTCTGTTTTCAAACAAATGTTTGATTAAGAATAATTTACTTAAAAGACAAATGAAGTCTCCTTTCTATGAAAGAAGAGTGAGACACAATCCTATACATTTTCATGAATGAGAAAGGATAATAGGAATATTAGATATGTCTAAATTCTAATATAACTCATAGCAAAATTTTTTAATAGTTAAGAAAATTGCGAATATTTTTCATAGGGATTTTATCATCCTCATTTGGTGATCAAATTCTTAGTAACAAATATGATATTTGGTTAACAGAAAATTATGTATGACATTTTATGAGTTATTATAATTAGAAGCTAGACTAATTACTGCAAAATGTTTAAAGACAAACTAGTTGTTTTGACTATTTTAAAGATGCTACATACATTGTAGGATGGTAGACCTGTTAAGGAAGAAATTGCATGCCCAATTTTCAAGTTAATAGCATTTGATGGATAGTCCATCATTTACGTAGTAGAATACACTCTTTAGTGCATAAGTAATTGTTACGCATGGACATTTAAAGGTGTAGGAAAGTTAAAGACACAATATTTGTTTTCACTGGATATGAAACATTTACAATGTTGTCAAATTCAGTGGGAGTATTGTGTACTTATCACTGAATAAGGAATTATTGTAATGATCTTTAATTCAGTGGGAGTTACAAGCTTTGACATCTTGGTAGCTAAAGATAATTACTTTCCTAGTGTAGACACTCATACTTTTAAGGATAGTCTTGTACGTTTCCTTACTAGACATTGTTGTTTTACATATACTTGTTATGCTAAAATCTATGACACAATCATATTGAACCCATAAACAAATGCATGGCATGTTGTTTATCAACTATATGAGGTTGTTCAATGCACAAGTGGGAGAAATGTTATCTTTAATGTGTGCAAGAAACAACTCATAAAGATATGATTTAATGGATTCTCTTGACTACAAAAGGTAAGAGAATAATGTTCTAATATTAATTCTAGAAACACTTGGTGTTACAACTTATGTTATGTGAGAGCTTAGCTAGATTGAGGTGAATTTCATATTTCATTACTAGCAGATCAACTGATGTAATTGAACTATGAGAATTTGCAGTTTCTAAATTAGAATAATGTTCTGATATAAATTATACTAGGATAATTCAAGAAACACTTGGTGTTACAATTTATATTATGTGAGAGCTTAACTAGATTACAACAACAAGGTGAATTTCATATTTTCATTACTAGCAGATCAACTGATGTAATTGAACTATGAGAATTTGCAGTTTCTAAATTAGATACCTATTAGAACATGTGTCAATATGATATCAAGACTACTTTAATTTATAGATTTATGAATTCATGGAATGACATAAATTAATTAAGTAATCTAATGCTACTTCAATCTGAATATTTATATGTTCATGGAACGACATAAATAAATGAAGAAATAATGTTATTTACATTATTGTGAAGTAATAAATTAACTTGAAATTACTATTGAAACCAAAAGATGGTGTTCATAATTACTTTAGTTAAACATGTTTATGTTTCATTGTAAAGATATAAACATAAAGTCTTTTAATTGTTACAAGACTTATAATAAAGTAAGACGTTATCTTGTTGTGTTTTTTAATTAAGACATATATATGAAGTTATTAAATTGTTAAATGACATATAACGTATAGTGGGATTATAACAGTTTATGTTTTCTTGTAAAAACATGGACATGAAGTGGCTTTGTAAAAAGTACTTGTGTTATAAAGCATGTAATTGGCTTGAATATTATTATACCATTACAATGACTTAGTTGGTAAATAGACAAGTCAAAAGGAATATGGTTATCTTAAATATTGTTAGATTGTCTTACAATATTAATACTAATGAAATATCAAATGTTTATGGTATGTTCAGTTAGGAAAATCAAACTCTTGTTATATTGTTTGATTAAAGATAACTATGACTTCTTTTCTTCCAAAAGTTATCAAGGTTAGAATGTTGAGTATGACTTGAACATATTTAATAAAACTCCAACATAGAAGATTAATAAGACATTATCATATGATGGAATGTGATGAATGTGATGAATCACATTAAGTCTTAAATTGAAGTTCTAAATTTGTTTAACTGCTTATGAAGAGGTTATTAACAAAGTTAAGTCAGGAACTTTCAATATGTATTTGTAATATCTCAAAAGAGAATATTGTATTGTTGCTTTATTTGCTAAGTATTTAAAGATAGTCTTTAAATTGCTAAAAGCAAGTGGGAGTGTTGATCTTTAAAAGATAAAATTACAATATACATAATCTTCTAAAATACACTAGTAAATATCATGATGAAGTTTGACATTTGAATGTTAAATCTCAACATGATAATAAAGTTTGACATTTAAATGTTAAATCTCAAGATGATGGAATTATCATTCATAGAATAGCAATATATCTCAGATATTTGATTAATATGCTGAGGGCTATGATTTACAAGATTATTGTAAACCTGATAATCATTATGATACATTACCAAATATGAAATTAGGTAAAGTATACATGATATGAATGATTAAGATGCTGTCTATAAAGATAATCAATTTTAGAAACTTGGTTTATCTTCATAGTTAGACTAGAAAATGAAGATGAGTTTCTTCAATGATTAGGTAACCCTTGTGGTTTAAATCTTTGTATAGAAATCATGTGGACAATATTGTGCACATATTTAATGTATGTCTTATGACAAGATTATTAATCACACTTAAGCAATTAACTGTGATTGAATATTCTTTTCTAAACACATTAAATATATAAAGATTATGATTGTCATATTTATGAAATTGACAATAGAATATCAAAACTCTTTCTTGAGTGATTACTTGAGCGAGGACGATAAGTAATCAAAAGGAGTTTATGAATTCAAATAAATCTTTGGAAGTGTACAAAGTGCAATAATCCATGAATGGATAAATGCATGCATCTAGAAGATTACTCTTATGTTTAATTATTAAATTCATGTTTTGATTTATAATTGAAATAAAATAATTTCTAAGTATTCCTAAAAGCTAGTGGGAGTATTATGTTTAATTTCTTAAATCATATATGTTGTAGAACATATGAAAAGTAACATTCCATATAAGTAAATGTTAAGTCTTAGAATGAAATGAAACTTTACTTGTAAGATTTAGGAAATAAGACATATAACCTTGGAATGAAGTTTATTGTTGAAACATGTGTGGTAAATGAATCTAATATAACATGATATATTATTTAGAAAGTCTAAATAGTTATGTATGACATGAATAAAATCTAAGTATGACTCAAAGATTTTTCATGAACATCATGTTTTGTTGTATCATGCTTGATTACAAGTTGATTTGGCAATATTAATATCTAAATAAAAGGTTATTAGATAACTTGTGTAATATTCTAAAAGAATATGTTTGATTATAGAATCACATCCTAAATCTGGAATAGCTTCCAAATTCTATAGATGAACAATTTTCAATTGTTGTGAAAATTGTCATAGCCAACAAACTTGAAAGTTTGAAGGGCATCAAACATTACATAATAGATATTAAAGTTTACGGGAAGTTTTAATAACATATTGTTGTTGCATACAATGATGTTATTGAAATAGAGATGACACTCAATACTAGTTATGGTAAGGATTTCATCTTTTGCTATATGTACTAGTTGTGCTTATTAAGAGCATATTTGCATTATACATTAAGAGAATAAGAATACTTTAAACTTTAAAATGTTTGGAAGTTTGATTATCATAAATTGGTGGTTTAGGATATCACACATTTTATGAAATATTATATGGCATAATCAAAATTGTTGAGTATGCGCATATAAGAACTTCAATAGTTGAATTCTTGAAATAAGTATTGTTAAAATTCTGATAGATCAAAGTTGGATGATTTATGTCTTGTCAACAAGTATGAATGTCATTACTTGAGACATAATTCATCAACAAGAGTTATCATGCATTGATCTATTTAGTATTTGGATAAAGGATGTTAAACAATTATTATAATAAATTTAAATACATGGTATGTTTAATTTATAATAAATTGTATCCTATATTTGTATGTTTAATCCATGAATAAATGTTATTCTAAATTGTCCGTTGTCAGTTAATAATATGGGAATATTATTAAATCAAGACAAATCTGAAGGTTGGTATAATATACTTAAAGTATATTGATGTGTAGTCATGCCATTTCAGATGATATTCAATGATACCGAATATAGGACTTGTCCCAACTACATGATGTTAATTTATGGATTTTGTTATTAAGTAAATCCTGAGAAGTTATCCTCAGACTTGAGATGCAAGATAAGTGTCATGAATGTAGTACATTGAACAACTTAACGCTATACGTAACTGGTAGTCATAAGGGTTGTTTTCGAAAGTGTTACAAAGTTTGTGGGTTCTGCTTGTAGTCAAGAAAGAATTTGTTCCTTCAAATTTAGTTTTGGAGTTAAATACTGTTGGGCCCCTCGTAGGGTTGTCAAGATGTTTGTATGGCCGTGCCCAAGATCTTACCTGAATATGTTCAGATGATTTGGTAATCTTGATCAATCACTAACAACGAGAAACAGAATGGTTAATTAAGGAATGACTTTGATCCATATCCTTATTAACGTGGTATTAGAAACAAAAGGATAATAATAATGGGAAATCATTAAAAGGTTTTTCCAGGAGCCTTACTCGAGTTGTACTAGAGGCATCGAAGTGTTGCTAGACGCTAACCGATGTGATTACACTATTAAAATATGTCCAAGTGGGAGCTGTTAGTTTATGGACATTATTTTAGTAGTCGTATGTTAGGATCGAACTCAAGATCACGGGATTGCACACTTTACGTATGAGACTCGATGTTTAAATAATTAATATAAAATGTTATATTTAATTATTTAATTCACAATAAACGACTAAAGAGCGTTAGGTAATTAATGAAATTGACTAACGGTCGGTAAATGTCAACGGGATACGAAGAAAGTAAAACAAGACAAGAGAAGGTTCTAGAAATCCTCTCTTGAGCTTGTTTTGGTCGAAACTATGGAATCCCACATCGGAAACCATAACAAACTTGATATCTATCATAAAGGTATAAATACATCCCCATGTATTCATCCTTTGGTACACTTGATTTCAATAGAAGGCCAAACTTCTTTTTTTCCTCTCTTGTTCATAGGACAACGGGTGAGACCCCAAGAAAAGGGATTTGCGAGTAACCTTGAACATTACAAAGTGTTTGGTAAATCTATTGTGATCAAGAACTAGCATTCACATCGAATCGCTAATAGTACGTGTGTACAAAAACGTGATACAATCACACTATTGATTGATTCTTGGATTGAATTACAAAAGAGGTAAGAGGTAATTCTTATAATCCACATAAACCCTAATTAGGGTTCTTGATTTGAAGATTGCAATTGATTCTTGTTCGGGCTAGAATCACAAAGGTATGTTTACTATTTATATTTGATTAATTAATTACATGTTATATGATCTTGTTATAATTGCTTCCGCTATGCTCACTTGATGTGTTTGGTTTATTTTATATGAATGTCATGATATTATAATTTTAACACTTTGTTGTTCTGGTTAATTGTGTCTTTTCGAATTTTACTACTAATAATCGTAAAAATGAGACCTTCAGCCTTTAATTTATTTGGCATCGTTATTAGTCGATGGATTCTATGTAGAGAAGTAGAAGGGTGAGTACGTAATGAGCTGCTCGGTTGATCAAATCTATGTGCATGACTGCATGCTAAGTTGGGAAACAATTAGACGATACATAATATATACAGTAAGTATATACTACTTTCATAATAAGAGAGCTAGGTGGGTGCACGTATAGCATCTTATAGGGCCATATAGCGACGTTATAGTAGTTATATTGCACCGGGCTTTGCACGTTATAGGTGAATAGCCATCCTCATGGTTCGCGTTTTCAAATTTTTATAGCATCTTATAGGGCCAAATTTTTATGTGTGTCGTAGGAATATTATTAGAAAAGACGTTTATGTTATGAGAGTTTTAAGCTAGAGCACTACTCTACTTAGCTCTCTACTTTAAGCTACTTTAAGACACTGTGTTTGTTTTTGTTGTTGTTTTTTGTTTTTACCTGAGTTTTGATTCGATATTGTGAGCCGACTAATCCTAATGCGACTATCTTTTTGAATAGTCCGGAGTCATCGCAGGTGAACCTCCGTGGTCAAATGAGGACTAATTTTCTTCTCAAAGTTTTAACCTGAGACCTCCAAAAACTTTAACCACTTAGGAGACCAAATACAAATCACTGTGTCACCATGTGGTTATAATAAGACAAAGTTGAAAGTGCCGTGTCAAAGTTGTGGTGGAAGGTGCCGTACGAAAATATATAGTATTTCTTTTTATAGTTCCAAACGTTGGTTTCTTTTTCAAATTCAGTGGACTGTGGGTTCCATTCGTGAACCGTGACTTTTATTTGATTGATGACTTCCTTTATTTGCATTTTCCATATGCCAATTCAAATTCAAATTCAATAACCTATACTGTAATAAACTACTAGTATACCATACGCATGCATAACCCTCCAAGTTATCTTTCTTACTATAAGAATTATGTCTTGCATGTCTTATTTTCTAAAAGAAACACCTACTAGTCTCATTAGATACTTGAGCAATAGGTACAAATTCATGTTTATCTAATTAAAAATTGAAAATGATAATGACCTTGAGGTTAACTTCTATTGCCCCATACTTAACTTCTGTAATTTTAAAAGTTTAACGGAACTTGGAAAATATTATAAGGTCATTATCATAAACTACGTGTTTCTAAATCTATAGTGTGCTGCTTAATTATCAATCACTCAAATATATATTAAATCCCGTGTATATAATGACAAAACAATAGGACTTTTATTGTTGTAAAATTAATAATATTAGTTGAAGTTTTAGACAACTTAACACATGCGTAAGGACTAAGGAGACTCATTTTCCCAAACGACAAAAAGCTTACTCTATGTTATGGTTTTTCCCAGAATGATTTTGCAAGAACAACAAACATTATTTTTATTTATTTTATTTATTTTTTTTAAACGTCAGTTTTATATTTAAAAAAAAAACAAACTAATAGCAAGACACTAGAAGCTAAAAAGTACAGTTCCAATCTAGAAATAAACAAAGCTACATAATTTAGATTTCTCTCGAGACTTTAACTACGAATACTGCAAAAATGATGAAACAGATAAAAAGATTTAAATATCTAAATCATCTTATGTAGTTAAGTACAATTTCCAATTTGTATGAAAGCTTAGAATTAATTAAGCTACTAAAGTCTTGTTTTTTCTTTATTCAAGTCTCCTCAGCTTTTGTAGTTATATTTGTAAGATCTCAATAATATTTTCCACCATCCAATTCTTTCATATAAGCCATCAGAAATTCTGTAACACAACACGACATACTACCAACGGCGGAACTTAATGAGGGCAGGGAGGGTCCCGGCCCCCCCAAAAAATCTGACCAATTAGCGTAACCTGTGTTCATGTTTTACTGCCAAGATATGTTATTTAATGTTATTTGCCGTAAGTTTTGACTTTTGAGAGTGTATCATATTAAAAAATTGAAACTTCATCACTATTTTATTCATCCACTACCTTTGTTTTTTCTAGTTCTACAGGGAATAAACTGTTTAGTTGTTTATATGTGATTGGTTTTAGCATTAGTTACAAGAGATTCAAACATTTATTATGTATTGATATTTGATATAATGTGATTTAACAAATATTTTTACTAATTGTTTCTATTTTGTAATTCTATGTCTTCTATTTATACTTTAATTATCTATTTAAGTACTTAGACATTATTCTACCATGATTCAACTTTTCTTTTATGCATGATCACGTGGTTCAACTTCAATATCCTATGCAAGAGTATCCGTAACTTTTATGATTAATATCATTAAGTAGTAAAGTTTCCGATATATAATAGTATATCATAATCGGATTGATATTTTGTTAAACACGGAACTACATTTTACACTTCAAATTATTTCGGCCCCCCCAAAAAAATTGTTCAAGTTCCGCCACTGCATACTACTACATCAGGTACTAAGAAACAGAAGTTCAAAAGAGCACAAGACACTACTAGTGACGGAATCAGGTTTAAAATGACTAGGTGCATAAATACCTTTATTGTAGTATAAAGGCCGCACTTATTTTTCTGGATAGGGTGCAACTAAGAAAACCCGTTGTTTTTTACAAAAATTAACTGTATAATATATTCGAGGTCTTTTAACACCGGTGAGAAACCCCCAAATTCCATCACTTGTCACACTATACTTTCAAAACCTATGAGATTGGGTTAAGAAACAAAACACGTGAGTTATGCTTTTCTAATAGTTTATCAATCACTGATTCATGCGTAACACTTTGTTAATAGCTGTTTAAATAATGTTAAACAATCAAAAGTGCACGTTAAAAATGTTTTATGAGTACTCGAAAGATAAAAGAGAAGTGACTCGATGGGCTCTAAATTCCCCAAAAATTAATTTGATCCATTCTCATTTTCTTGACTTTTACTACGTAATTCCGTTCATTAAATCAGCAAAACAGATATATAATAATATTATACTATTCAAATAAGTACATTTACATTATTACATATATATAAAATAGTCATACTCATCATTTATTAAACTTGGAAATTAGAAAGGTCACTACTCACTAGTTAATGTATAGGTTTCGATAATTCTAAAAGGGGTTAAGTTAAGGTCAAGAAAGTAGGTTTTTATAGAAATTGTTTTGATTTTTATTATTGTATGAGCCGACAATTCGACAAACATCACAAGATTGGAATAATGAGAAAAGGTCCGACTTGGTCTCTTCTTTCTCTATTTTTAGTCTTTTTTCCACTTCTGTGGCTTTGTTCTATCTGCACGTGTGTTTGAATTCACTATATTTACACTTCAATCCAACTCATTTTCTGTTAACTTGTAGATACCAGCGTACACGGAACTTTGATGAATCTATTGAGAGAGCAAGTGTTATATCAGTGAATCTGAGAAGCCAAAGTTGTATTTCTTCTAAGCAAATATAAGTAAAACCTAAAAGTTTTGAGAAGGCCGTAGCCCTCTTCGATCTCCACTAAAGTCCGTCCATGGATACCAATGTTTTTTTAAGCCTTTTTGCTAAAAGTGATTCTATGTAAACATGAGTACTCCTTTACTCTCTACTCTAAACTTAATAATTTGAGCTAAATTTGTTAGATTAGGCTAATGTAAAACGAGCTGTTATGAATTTATTCACTTAAGCACCATATATTTTTGTTAGGCCTGGACAGAACAGGGATTCATATTTAGGGGTGGAGCCAGAAAATTTTGCTCGAAAGGTTACATTTTAATAATTTTTAGAAACTACATTATAAATTGGTTCTTAGAAAGAAAAAAAAAAATCTATAAATTTTTAAAAATTTACACTACAATTTTTTCGCTAGTGGGCACGTGACCCTTGTGACTCCCTTTTGTCTCCGCCCATGTTCATATTGTTGAAGATGCAAGAGCCGGATAATCATCATCAGTTAATTTGGGTTCCTTCAAGCAAATATAAGTAAAACCTCAATGTTTTAGAAGGGTTGTGGCCCTCTCTGAACTCCATTAACGTCTGTCTATGATTATCACATTCCATGATCAATGCAATGATATTAATCAATTCTTCAATACCATTTGGTTTATTATTTGTGGGTTTTGTATTGTGATAGAACGAGTTCGTAACGTTACAGTATCTATTTGGTGAGTTTAAAACATGCTTAATTTTTATATTTTTGTGACGTATGTCTATAAAAACATGCAAGTTCCTTACTGTAAGTCTGTAAGCTGCCCGTATCAATGTTCGTGAGTGGCTCGTGAATGCCAATCTCACTCTTGAGTCTGCTACACACAAACACACTCACGCTTTAATGGTAGGAAATGAGACTCAAAATGGTGAGCTTCTAACTATTCGGTTTCCCGTGTACAATTTTATTTATTTATTTGATTTGGGGGGGGGGGGGGGGGGGGGGGGGGTTTATTTTGTAATGAATATTTGTATAAAGTGGGTATTTTATTGAAAGTTGAGTATAGTAAGATTGATAAGGGTGAATTGTGAATGGGAGTGGGAGTGCGAGTGAAAAGCTGGAGAGAAAAAGCTGATGTAACGCTGAGGTGAAAAATGATTGTATGTGTTTTCTGGTGACGGGTAAATGCAGTCTAAACACCCTTGAAATAGTTTTTAATTGAACTATAATAAGCCAAACGTTTAAGACCCAAAAATTCCATTTAGGCTGCGAGAGAAACAAAAGTCGTGGTATCTTTTCTGCAACATGCATGCAATTCAATGTTGAATTTGAATTCCATGCTTTTAAAGCGTTTAATTTTATTCTCACTTGTCATATTCTACTTGTCATATCAAGTATTGGGTCTCAAGTCTCAACTTGTACAATCAAGCATTCATGCACACCGTTTGTTCGTAGACATTTACTAAACCGGTTCATGTATGTGGAACACGTAGAAAGAAAATAAAACAACTAGCACTAAAATATGGTTCAATGAACATAGATTCCTTATTCAAAACTAACCACTGTTTTAATATGTCTAAGTCGTATTTTGTTTAGTAGCAATGTCGAAATTTGACTTACTTTCATGATTTAGATTATGATTAGTCGTCAATGACCTCAGGTATATATGACGTTATGTTATTACTAGTCGGTACATGTCATGAATCACTAATTGTACAAAGACTTTAGTATGTTTTATGTAAATAAACATTATTACTGAATGTAGAAACGTTTTTATAGATTAAATAATATTTATTTACATAAAACATACTAAAGTCTTTGTACAATTAGTGAATGTAGAAACGTTTTTATAGATTAAATAATGAGATATATCGCTACACGTATTCAAACCAGGTAAAGTTTTTCATTTTAAGAAGTTTGGAGTTACTACTTTAAAGTTGTTTTGCACCTAATTAATACTTTCTTCGTCTCATAAAAAGTGTCCATCTTACTATTTATATTTGTCTCAGTTTTAATATATGATAGTAATTATGACTGATAATTATTGTTTTCTTACTTTATCCTTATAATCAAAACTTGTATTAATTACTCATTCTTAAATTCTATATTAACTATAATGGTAAAAATAACTTTTTATCAATCAAACCTATCATTAATTACACATTTTGTGATGATACTTACGAGACTTTTGTCACTAGACCTTCCCTAATTTGGTTAATTTGTTTTCAAAACATGTGTCTGATAAAATCGACACTCTTTTGAACCCACTATATATACGTCGTGCATGATCATATATCTCAAGCTAATAATTTGCACGAGTTAGCAATATTTTTAAAACGGTGTATGTATAGCTTATTTGGTCGAAATATTGATGTGGTTTTTTGTCAAACGAAACATTTAGTGTTGCTTTATATGTTCTATAAGACAAATGGGACTAGCAACAAGCTTTTAGGGAGTTTAAAGCGTTTAGAATTTAGAATCTAATGCTTATTTGGCAATGCGTGTTAATATTTCTAATTTTGTCTAAACAAGATATATATCCTAGCGTGTTGCAACGGGTTAAAACACATTTGTTTTACAGCTATTAATAATATTATTAATTAAGTAACGTATACTGAAAAGGTAAAAATAACTAATTACATAGTATGTAAGATAATAAATTTCTAAGATAATTATATGATAATAGTAATATGTTTCTCTAATAAAAATTTAACATAATAAGCAAAATAATGTAAGTGGAGTTAAAACGTACGCCATAATGAGTTTGATAGTAATTGATTTGTTATTTTACTAAATTAAAGAATGTGTTATTTGGAAGGAGTTGAAGGTAAAAATGAGAATTCAGGATAATGCTAAAACGTGAAACAATATTATCAATGAGTTAGCCGAGAAACCTAATGGAAATAGCATTTGGAGTATTGTTAGGATACTATGTTTCGCAATTGATGTATATTCTATATGAAGGGAAAGGAATAGTAGAATATTCAAAGATGAAAATTGTAAGTGGCAGGATTTTTTGGAAAGAATTTGTGAGACAATAAGAATGAATTTCATGGGATTTAAAGTAAAAAGACACTATTGCACTGAATCAAGTCTCTAAACACTGGAATGTGGCATTGAATATACAAAGAAGCTAATTGTTTTTGGAAAGAATAGTCTAGGGGATATAGAGATGGTTGGTGTCTAGTATTGTGGGTGATGCCACTTGTAGATGTGTTACTTGTGCTCTCTTGTGTGGATGTGAGCAACTACAGAGTTTTAAGTAGGACTTTACAAGTGGAAATGTAGCCTTCTATTACTGATAACAAAGCTTTATCATGTGATGAAGCCTTCTACGGATGCTGGATCTATGTGACATCCTGTGAGGATGGAGCTGCAATTTGTTATATAGTTCACCTTCATAGGGGAAATGTAGTCCAGGATAAGGGTTTTCAAAACAATGAGGGTTGTATTACTTTATATGATGTCTATCTCAAGTTGATCTACTCTGGATAAGCATGTCATGACTTTATAGTATGGGAAATGTAGTTGTCGTGGGTGATATGTGAAGAATTTGTACTTGTATTCTATAGTTGTATTTGTTTTCTTAGTCACGGGCATGTCCATGTTCTTAGTAGTATCTTGTAAACTCTAAATTGTTATGCTAATATAAATTCACATGAAACGCCCAGGCTATTTTTTTTTTTTTTTTTTTTTTTTTTTTTTTTTTTTTTTTTTTTACTGATTTAGCATAACGCCACACTTATATTAACACTTAAAAACTGTACATAACATATATCATTCGCCTTGACCCGTACATGATCAAAATGGGTCAATATGGGCAAGAATGGCACTATGCCAAACACCCTTGAACTATAAAGAACTGCTTAACTACTTGATCATTACATAACCATGAGTTTATATGTTCGTACACAAAAGCATACAACCTAGGGCGTTTCTTGGTAAGAGAGCGTGTAGGGAAAAAGGCTCCATACCCAAGTATTTCACCGGGTCTAGTTCTCGGTCTTCGTACCTTTGATTGCACTACCACTAGCTTCACCTATAATAAACATAACGAAGCAACGTAAGCAATAGCTTAGTGAGATAACATATAAAAGATACTAATCATAACATGGCATAATACTATGGTTGCTTCGTGTTGTTATTATATACTAGTCGCCCACTAAGGACGTTGTGAACCCATATTGATTCAATATGACTGAAAATGTTCTAGTCGTCCACTTAGGACGTCTAAGTCATATATTCCATGACTTTGAGCCGTTTATACACACTGATCACCCACAAAGGATGTCTAAGTCCCATTTAACGAGATGAGACACTAATAAAGGCTCGGTCATCCACTAAGGATGTCTAGGCTCCATTTCGAAGCATGTTATGACATAATAACATGTGTCGTCCACTTAGGACGCTATACAAGTAGTATTGTGGAAATAGAGTTAAAATCACATAACTAAACCCAAACGGGTCATTCGGGGCTGTTTTGACCCGTCTAGCATAATTCACATATAAACATACTACAAGTAACTCATTTAGGCACATAACGTATAATTGTAACACCATGAACTTGTAACTCAAATATAATACATGAACCTTACCATGAACACCACAATTAAAGTGGTACACTAACGGGTTACCAAGGACCCGTTTCTATGCTTAAATATGTTACTCACCTTGTAAACGCTTGAATAGAACACGAGCTCCCTTAAACACGTCCCTGGCTAACTCTTATAACCTAGGAACACATAAATGACATGGAGCTTATTTAGGACATAACTAAGCTTATCATAATAAGCACTAAAAGGATAGATAAGCCATAAGGGGGTGTTTGGTTTGTGGTTTATATAACCACACCAACATAATTTCTGAAAATTAACACCACAAAATGGTGTTATAGCACCTTAATAAGGTACCCATCACTTTTTCTTATCATTTATACATGATTACTAGGGTTCTTGGTGATTTCTTAAAATCATAACTTCACATAAACATGTAAAATTCCACAATAACCCCATAAATGGCATAAGGATATGAACTTTAGGCTTTACCCACAACTAGGAAGCCATAACATACAAGTTTAACAACAAGACATGATCTTTACCTCAAATTGGATGGTGGGAACTCTAGCTTATTCGTTTATAAGCTTATGTGAGGTGAAACCTTGCTTAATACTTGTTTAAAATTAATCTTGGATCAAACCCTAGCTTCTTGATGTGATATATGTATATGTCGTGAGTTTAGGTGGAGGGAGAATTCTCTGGAAATTTGTTTTCCTGGGAATGAAGTATGATAGCATATTAATATTTTTAAGTTTCACACTTGGCAACTTTAGTCCCTGTACAAGAAAATTGTTACAAAGTTAGTACCTTAAAAGATTAGGATGTTACATCACAGTTTTCAACCAACACAAAAAAAATGTTTTAAAGCACAAAATTTAGTTATTTAACGAGTTAACTTGTACTTCTTCTATACCAAATTAACATTCCATTTTTTTATCCTTTCAGGATTTAATTGTCCAATGCAAAAAAAATATAAAGTAATTTGATAAAGTTTACCATATTCTACTTGCTTTAGTTTATTATTTCAAATTTTAAAGAAATAATTAATCAATTAGTCAATAGTAAAAATGTCATTCTGTAAAATGTAAAAGACGGAAAGTAGCGATACTTATGTTTTTGTCAGGTTACAATTATTTTGTGACCGAGAGAGTAATTGTTAAATTTATAAAGGTGTTTACGCAATATTTAGAAAGTTAAAGGGTTGGTTATGCATTTATGAAATGAACTTTATTGTAGATGAACACTAAGAGCATGTGGTAAGGTGACCTTGGGGTTAAGAGTTAACGCATTGCCACCTCAGCGCCACGTTAACTTTTCCCTTTTAACCTTAACTCTTGACTTTCCACCCGGTAACATAACTCACCTATAACTCACCTCCACCCCAAATATTTTCAATTTCAACCCCAATTTCAACAAATACTTCATTTAAATAAAACATAAACATTTATAAAACACAAATTACATAAAACATCTTATAAAACACAAGAAGCGGAATATTTTTGAATTCAAAATTCAAACAGAAGGCGGAATTAAAACGTAAACATTACATAAATGAAACGATACGGAATTAAAACAACTAAAAATTAAACGTAAACATTACATGATAAAACACGATACGGAAAATACTTAAGATAAAACACCATTACTCATCGTCTCTGTCCCATGCATCTGTGTTTCTTAGAACGAACCACACATGTTGATAATATATCCCTCTCCCATAGCGCTCATAATAAATTTGGTTTGCATTGCTGAGACGACAAGGGTCTTCGCTTGTACGCAGCAACTCTTTGTAAATAACATTATACCTACGACATTCAGCATTCATTCTACTCCACATAGCCGTAATACTATTTTTATTACGGTTCTCACCATTGGTCTGATTGTTGAACCTTTGTGTAACTTCATTCCAAAAAG
The DNA here is from genome assembly GCA_030686995.1 of Artemisia argyi. Lineage (NCBI taxonomy): Eukaryota > Viridiplantae > Streptophyta > Magnoliopsida > Asterales > Asteraceae > Artemisia > Artemisia argyi. The sequence continues at coordinate 166,039 of JARVZY010002510.1, forward strand.
AACGTCCATTCACAAGGTCTCCGGAATCCTGAACTTCAAGCCATACGCGAGCTAGCAGATCTTCTTCTTCCATTGACCACCGATTGTTCATTGTGAAATGCTTTAGGAGTGTGTGAAGAAAAAGTGTTGTATTGTGTGGTATTTATAGGGGATAAAATATAAAAAGAGGGATATTTTTGAATTAAAAATTTAAACAGAAGGCGGGATAAATTTTAAATTCAAAAATTAAATACAAGGCAGGATCTTTTAAATTCAAACGTTTTTTTTTTTTTTTTTTTTTTTTTTTTGAGTCACAACGGCTATAAAACGTTTAAGTTGTGATTTGATTTTTAAATCATAGGGGTTGAATTTGTAATTTTTTCATTTTGGGATTCAACAAATGAACTAATATTATATGGACCAAAAGTGTAATTTTTTTTTAAACGTGCTACTTAACGCACGTTAAGCACTTAACGTGCCGAGTTAACGTGCATTTGACTTTCACTCGCGATAAGGTAACTCGGTCCACACTAGGGGTGCGTTAAAAGTTAACGTGATTTGCTGATATTAATATTGCATTATTGGGAAAATGGTGGGCCAAGTTTAATTACAATAATAACAGTTTATGGAAATGGGTGATTAGAAGCAAATTAAAATGGAATGTGTATAGAAAGTTAGGTGTTCAAAGCCAGTTAAGACGACATCTTCTATCAAACATATGGCATGATATTATGAAGTTAGAAAAGGAAGAGAAAGGTCAATTACTGGTGGGATCACATCAGTGGAAGTGGGTTTTGGGTGATGGGTCATGCATAAGATTTTGGGAAGACAATTGGGTTGATGGAAATTCTTTGAACATGTTTCCTCAATTATTCTCACTTTCGATCAATAGAGGGGGTTTCGTAAGTGAGTTCACCGAAATATCTCCTCATGAAGAGAAAAGTTTTAGTGATATCAAGTTTAGAAGAAGGTTATATAGCTGGGAGGTTGTTCAGGAGAAGGAATTCCTTAAGACGCTGGATCAGTTCAAGGTGAATTCAACCAAAAGAGATAAATTTAGTTGGTTAGGGGGGAAAAATTGCAATTACTCCGTGAAAGCAGCTAAAGAAATTATAGAAGATGGAAGTTACTCGTGCAGTCTTTAGCTAAGGGATGTTTGGCTAAAAGGTATTCCTCTAAAATTACAGTTATTTTGTTGGTTGGTTTGTCAAAAAGGTCTTCCATCAAAAGAGCTATTAGCATCGAGAGGCATGGACCTCCATGGTCTAGACCTCGAGTGCGAATGGTGCAATAGTATAGAGACAGAAAACCACATATTACTACATTGTTACTGGAGTTGGCTAGTATGGAGCTTCATTTTTAAATGGTTCGGGATTGAATCTCCTCTTCCAAGAACATTCGAAAGTTTATTAAGGTGCAACCCATATAGTGTAAAAAGAATTAGTTTTTACTGGAAGGTTGTGATCAGATTCACAGCATGGCATATATGGTTAGCAAGGAACGAAGCGGTATTTAACTACCGTTATTGTTGCCCGAGTAAGATTGGTACTCAGATTCAGATTCAAAGTTTCCTTTGGCTACAAGCATCAAACAAATCAACTGATGACAACATTGTAAAGTGGATCGAAGACCCAACTCAAGTTCTTTGCTGAGATAAGTTCATTGTTAGAGCTGATGTCCTCACTCAGTGTTTGTAGTTAGTTTGTTTCTTTTTCCTTTAGCCTTATCGATCATTTGATGATCCAGTTAGCTACAATATTGTTAAAATTTTCTCTCAAAGGCAATATATTCAATTTTTCGCCGGTTCAAAAAAAAAAATTTTGGATTTTGATTTTATTTAGAATTTGAATTTTTGAGTTTGAGCTCAAAGAAAAAAATATGTTTAATTAAAATTATTATTTAAAAAATAAAAGTGTGTAAGTGTGTGAGAGAGATAAAGAGATAGAGGGATTAAAAAATGATAATGTATGTAAGAGAGTATAATTATATAAACCCACCTTTGCCTCTTTTCCAGTTTGATGGCCCTTGTCACTTTTCAAATATAAACCTCTCAAACATACAATTGAATTTTTGACACAAATCTAAACCCTTACCAAATCACCCAAACTAAACGCACCTTAAATTCATTTGATAGATGTTACTCCCTCTGTTTCAAATTAAAAATACACTTTTTCTTTTTATTGGATGTGTTAATTTAATTTTTTACTATTACAAATAAATAGAGATATTTAATCAAATTTACCATGTTACTTTTACTTTTGCTACAAAACGTTATTACAAATTTTAATGAAAACAATAATTAGTTAGTTAAGGATAAAATATCATTTTGTTAAAGCTGGTGGTAAAAACAATAATAATTATATTTTTCTTAAACTGTGTGTTTTTTTGTTAGAGAAAGTAATATTTGAATGCTAACGTTCAAAAGGCTAATAAAAGAAATAAGTTTAGCTTCAAATTTCATTTCTAATAAAAGAATTCAAAATTTTTTCGTTAAACAAACATAGATGCTACAGTCTCAAAATGTAAATAAGAATAGACAAATAAATTATCGTATATTCACTATTTTCGTACCGGTACTGATAAATATAAGAATTATTACTGTAATTAACTAAATTTGACTACAATGACTGAAAACCTTGTTTCCTAATCTTTGACTACGATGTGCTTTTTTCTTGGCCGGTGGCTCATGTCGGGTGTACTTTTAGTGAGATATTCACTTGCCATATACAGTACTTTTCAAACTTAAAAGTATAATCAAAAGTCTATCCTTCTTCAATCAAAAAGATATAAATGTTTAAGATCGAACTTGATTTTGGCTAGTATTTTTCAGGTTAGAATTGCATCATTGTTACGAGTCATGTTTCCCGATTAAGAAATAGGTTGACGAAAAAAAGATGTTTATTACATCACTTATATTCTTTTACACCAGTACAACTGTACAAGTCATGGTAATAATAATCGATGTAACGATATATCATATTGAAAAGGTTGTGTCAAGCAAGTTTTAACTAAATTGCATGAATAAGAACAAAGGGTATCGTTGCTCAAGTTTTTTTTTTTTTTTTTTTTTTTTTCTTTTTTGGTCACAATATGATCTCACTTTTAATAATCACGTTAACAAAATACCTCATCTATCATGACTTGAGTCATTTCCATCTTTTAGAACCAACTATTTTATTTTCTTTTCTATTTCTTTAAACAAACTAACTTTCCATTGTTAAATTAAAATACAAATAAAATTTTTATAAAAAATTACAAATAATAATAATAATAATAATAATAGTATGATTGGTTTTGCTATAGCTAGAGGTGTGAGGGCTCAGTTAGTTTCTCGGCTCCTCACTAATTTCTTGTAAGATCCTATTTGTTGTTCAATAAAGTGATGTTATAAAAAATAAAAATAATAATAATAATAAACTCATATTGCAACTTGCACAATGTAAACACACTGCATCTTCTTCATATTGTAAACACACACGAACACAGTGTAATCATACAACGCATACAAACGCACGCACATATACACCTAATCAACACATACACTAAAAACCACAACACACTAAAAAACTCACTTTCATATGATTAAATTATTAAAATAATAATAATAATAATAATAATAATAATAATAATAATAATAAATCCTTCGGATCTCACGCAAGCCAAATATTTGGCGGATAAAACGGCGCAGGGATGTGGCGGCGCCAAAACACTGTCCACGTCGGATTTGACGTGCGAAAATATAACGATACCCTTTGGGCTAACGCTTTTAGGAAGGGATATGTTTTCCATCGTTAAAGTACACGGCGTAGAATATTTATCACACGATGGCAAATAGGAGCTTAAAGAAAATTCATGAAATCACATTTTATGTGAGTTTACATCCTAAAGTGATTCCGATACTAGTTAGATATTCATACATCCAAAACTGATTTCGATACCTTCATTTTTTTATTTTTGTTTTATTCAAAATTTTGTTTTTTATTATAAAACTACAAAATAAAAAATACGAAAAAAAAATATAGAGTTTGACGATAAATATAGAATAAAAAGTGATAAAAAAAATGAATAGAAACTTATGCACATTTAATATTTTATATTCAATTTACATGGAGGTGAAAGGCAAACGAGAAATAAGCTGTGCGGCTAGCCTTTTTGATTGCAAAACTAATTCTTTAAAAATAGCATTTGTAAATCTAGATTTCAAAACATTACTACTCATAACTCGCTTAATTATGTTTAGGAGCTCTACTGGCTCATGTGCAAGGAAAACAATAGTATCAAACGCGAAAGAAATAAAAACATGTTGATTTTCAATACATGTTTTCTTGTGTTTTGTCACTTTGTACGAGGCATCTTTTAAAGCAGCATGTCCCACTATAAAACCCTAGTTACTCCAACTTACGAGAGGAGAAACCCTGGTTAGATCTACACACGCATGTTTTCCTTGAGCTCATCCAAAAACCAAAGCATATGACAGTATGAGTGTGGATCTTGTCAGTCAAAAAGTTCATAGGTGCTACCTTATTGGCGGAGATCCTGGCATGCCTAAATACACCAAAAAGGACGTCTCTAACTATATCGTGTCAATTGAAGCCCGGAAGCTCTTTCCAATGAACCACATGTTCCCCAAAGAAATCTAAACATGGCTTGCGACAAACTGGTCATATCTCACCAACCAAAAATATAGGATTCATGAGGCGATATTTAACGATAGTATGATATCCCGGCTCGCGTCGTTACAACAACCGGCGGTGAGCACTACGATCGCGTACCCATCGGTGACATATGTTGACCCAACTCGTCTATAAGGATAACTAGTAGAAAATCATTAACATGTGGCGCCCGCAGACACTCAAAAACTGCTTTCTTTCTCATAGTCATGTCGAAGTGGACTTCCATATCTTTGACCATTTCACAAAAAAGTGCGCTCGCCAATGTTTGTTGTGGTTTAGAGGTTACGATGTCTTTATTAGTGAAACCATTAAAATCAAAGCTTGGAATTGTATCATGAACACAAGCCAAAGCACAAACATAATCATCAATTATACCACATATGCCACTGATCCATAAGATGTGGTCTTGTAGCACCCAAGATTGGGCCCTCGAGACTGCAAAAGCGTAAAGGAAACCACTTTTGCCAAGTACAAGCCTAAACTACCAAATCGAATTGGTAAAGAAACGAGTCGCCACTGTAGGTCTCAAAAGAAAGACCCTCCTACCACCATGTCCTCGATTGACCCACGCAACCCTTTGTCAAAGAACAAGGCAGCCTTCTCTATGTGTATAGGTTGACAAGCAAAAAAAGAGTTTGGCAATACCAATACATGATTGAAGCAAAAGGAGCTCACTCTGCATGTCATGTAACTATGGAAGAAGACTCATCAAATCAATAGCATTCACAGCTCTTCTTATAGCCAACCCACTAATAAAATACGCATCTCTACTGACAACTCCCCCGAGAAGCTTCACACCCATTGACAACCTCCATATATCAAAATGGAATAAACCCTCACGAAGCTTCATATCATTACACGAGGGCCAAAATATCTCTGTTTTATTGATATTAAGTTCAAGTCCCAAACCTGGACGACTTACCCTTATGATGTCTAACACCCTAACACCTCTTCTGAATCTCTAACAAAGGTCCCATCATCAAGATACCAAGTATAAAGAAGAAGCTTGCAATTGTCTCTGATCTTAAGTACTAGCGGATGCAATACAAGAGCAAGAAAAAGAGGTCCCAATGGGTCGCCTTGCTGCACCTTAGTAGCAGACCCGATATGTGTGTCTCATATATACAACCTCGTTTCCTACCCATATAAGAAATCCACCCACAAAGAAACAGAGGGACACATCACCATAACCTCATAGAGTAATGCTGATCTATCCACAGGGTTAAATGCATCCGAGAAGTCCACTCTAAGCATTGCAAGAGACCCATCATTGTCATATTCACTAAACACACTATTGGCGCTATGTAAAACAACCTTAGCGCCACCCGACACTCTGAATCCAAATAGAAAATCATTGAGGTACTTTGAAATTTCTTTACCCACACCTTTCATAGAAACCTTGGAAACCAAACGTCTCCATATAGTACCTATTGCAATAGGCCAAATCCCATTATCTGGTTTAAGAAGTGGGGTAAAAGGAGCAGATGCAACAAACTCTACCAAAACAGGCACACACCTTCCCGCTAATCACAAATTTACGACTGAGGTGATAGCCTTTAAGAGATATGCAGAAGTAGCAGACCCAGTCCACATAAAGCATATAAAATATGTTGTATACTCAGACCATCTCTTCCAAATGAAATACCTTCAAAGATCGATTTAATACAACCAAAGACACTATCAATCTCCACTAAAAGGGGAGGCTTAGAAAATGTGTTGCTCAACATCGATGGGGGTTGCTTGTAAGGATGCTTAGCCTTCAAGGCTTTAATGGTATCATCACAGTATGGAGCAACACCTGAGAAGGATAACACTTTCACTGTTGTCGTTAAATGACCATCCGCAACCTTGCGAAGACACTGCCTGATGTTGGAGTTACCCGTTGTTTTCTCCTCCAAAAAATCATCTCCATCTAACATAATTTTAACTAATGTTGTAACACCATCATCTTTCCCTCATGTAGCCAGAGACTCTAAGATTGAACTTTGTTGCAAGGGGTTCTATTCCCGGATCTACATTCTTGTCTTTTCTTGGTCCTAAACACCTACAACATATAACGTGGAAGAAGAAACAATATAACCCACGCATCGACAAAGCCGGGCTAGGCAACCACCTTGTAAAGAACAGTTTTCAACGCCTGAGAGAAGGCGAGACGACAACCATGAGGGATAGATTTGACAGTAGTGATAGGTACTTAAAAACACAAGCAAGAAGATTAGCATCCAAAACAAACCCCTCTGCTACTTTTGTCTCAGTCTCCTTTTTGAAAAATAGAGAAAATCATCTGGGTGATGATGAGCACAACTCACAGCATGTAAAGTCATACACTTCTCACACAACCATAGCCAAATGCGTTCAAAGTTTCCTCGAATGTCATAAATAATCCATGGTCCTTAGAAAGATATGTTAGGATGGTAAAAGGTGAGCACGAGTTGTATGCATAACAACACTCTTTATCAAGGTTGTCAAAATCTCGTAGGATCGTATGATCCTACGATCCTGCCTATAAAAAATGAGCAGGATTGTAATAGGATCTTAATTTAATCATGATCGGTCTAGGATCGTAGGATTTCGCGCAGGTTCGTAGGATCGTAAACGATCCAATCCTACTATAAGCCCATGTTTTTATCTCAGGCGGAGCAAGACCGGTGTAGGATCGTAGACGATCCGATTCTACTAAAAGCTAATGTTTTACTATTACGGTACGTGAAAATATAACTTTTTCTTTTATTATCAATTTAAATTCATTTATAATATGAAATATTATCTAGAAATATATAAAAGTACAAAACTAAAACCTTTATACAAAAATATATACGTTTTCGTATGATCGTACGATCCCGATCCAATTCTACGATTACGTGAAGCCGAAAGCAATCCTAGGTAGGATCCCGATCCCGACAACCTTGCTTTTTATATGGCGAGTTGCTTTTGGAATTTAAATCGATGAGCATAAAATCTAATAGTCCTTTTATGGTCCTTTAATGTTTTATGGACATAAAATCTAATAATATACGGGAAAGAAGGTTACTCACCAAGTAGTTATCGAAATGTTTTAATAAATCTTTTATATAATAAAATAAAACCCGTATTGGGACTTTCGTATTTTAAAAAAATGTATTCATACATTATTTAGTAATAATTTTTTTTAAAAAAAAATTATTTTCTTATTAGGTAATATTTTATATTTATCCATAACACAAGTAAAGATAAATACAAAAAATATAGATAAGATGCAATTAATGATAAGATTAAAATTTTTAAATAATTATCTTTAATAATAAAAAACTATAATTAAACATTATAAATCAAACAAAACAAAAATTAAATTATTTATTTTTTAATAAATAAATATATATAATTCAAAAAATTTTAAAAAACCCGCACGTGTGCGGGTATTATAACTAGTTTAATTTAACAATATATATTTTGTAATTATTATCGAAAATCTAGTCAGCAATATATTATCGTAGCTGGATATTATCGAAAATTCAAGAATGTGAACACTCACGATTGTAGGCGCAATAGTTATTGTCTTTGGCAATGTTTGACCATATCACGTTTGGTCACGTATCTCTTCCACTAGAGCTGAATGAAAACTTATATACAAACCATAAATTATTTATCAAGTCAATTTGTAAATCATGGGTTGTTGTTCTGTTATTTCATCAAAGGGTTAAGAAAAAGAAAAATTTTCCTTTCTTCATATGATCAAATTTTGAATATGTGTCACTATATTGTGAGATTCTATAAATGAACCTTGAACCATAAATCATTATACATTTTACAGATAACTAAATTCTTGAAGTAAAGTTTGTTATCTCTATAAACATGAAAATACAACTCACGCTCAGTAATGGAGATGGGGCAGTCGTAGGACCTATCTTTGTTGACAAATATGTAAATAGTGAATGGCTATCATTCGAATCTTGATTGACTTAACTGAGCATTTATATCATTTTAGGCTAACGTCTCAATCATATCGACGTTTTATTTGAATCTTTACTATTCGTTTTTGGAAAGTTCATTTGAAAGCCTACAATGCTTTATGAATTTTTGTTACGAATCATATACTTAGGATCACATCTTCAAGAGAATGCGAAAGAAAATGCTTTTTGAATTTTCGTTAAGTGCCATTTATTTCTTAAGTGTATATAAAAAATTCTTTTGAATTATGCAAAAATTTTGACATCTGAAATTTGGATCGAGACCAAATCGAGTTTTTATTTGACTTTTGAATCTGAATTAAATACTGCCCCATCAAGAAGACTTGGTTCATGGAGGTGAGGATGTGTCACAATGTGATTCATAAATATTTGACTCGATTATAAAACAAAGGAAAGCAATACGCGCACGAGGCACGTATCGTACACAACAAAGTTATTAAAAACTATTCACCTCCCAACTTCCATTATTTAATACCGTCTTTTATAATAACGTGCAAAATGTTGTTTGTCTATGACACCAAGTCCATCTTATCCACTCGCTATCTCTTCAATACTTTCTCGTCTAAAAAACACAAAATTTAAAAAATTAGTACTCTATTTGTCTCAAAATTATAATCTACATTTTCTTTTAAAAATGTTTCAAAATAATTGATAACTTTCATTTTTAATTAAAAACTATATAATATATTAAAGGAATATTCTCTTTCAGTAATTAAGATTTATATTGATCATATTTTATTAAACTTTGTAATTTATCTCTCATGACAATAATTTTGAAATTGATGGAGTAATAACTAACGTTGCGTTTCCGAGTTTTATTTTTTAAAGAAGAGAAAAAAAGTGGAAAGAAAATAAAATGAATTCGTATTCCAGAGTTTTTTTCAAGAGAGAAGAGAAGAGAAGATGAGAGGAAACTTTGCTAAGCTTCTCTTCAAAACTTTCTTTCCAAGAGTAGGATGATTTGGAGAAAAGTTATTTTAGAAAGCTTTTAATAAATGTAATTACTTAAATAACCTAATGTAAAACATAACTTTTATATATAATAAATGGTATAATTGTAAAATCACTAGTTATCTCTTCTTTTCTCACTTAACTTTGGAACATGATATAAAAAATAAAATTTCATTCTTTTCTACCAATTTTTAACTCTACTCTTATTTTCTTTCATTTCAAAAACTTTAGAATAGAGTGTAAAGGCTCGTTTGGTGTATGGGTGGGTTTAGGATTTAGATTTGTCTCCGAGCTTCTATGCTTTTTCGTACATCATCGTACACTGTACGTCAGCTACTAGCGTAATAGCTCCAAAGCAGGCATTGTTCCGTCATCGTATACTATGCCAGCTACTAGTGTATTGGCTCCTGTGCAGGCACTGCTCCATTATTATACACTATGCCAACTAATAGTGTATTGGCTCATGTGCTGATACTGCTCTGTCATCATACACCATGCAAGCTACTATTGTATTGACTCTTGTGCAGACACTGCTCCATCGTCATTGCCTCCGGACCTAAGGTGGCATTCGTTACCTCAGCTACTCCGACGGACTGTTCCAACGTGGAGTGGGTTTGTCTTAGAAATATTAGGGACTAATTGTGATTATCTTCTTCGGAGTATCCGAAGGAGGCCATACCTCATCATCCACCTTTACCACCACATCCATTTCATATGTAACTCTATCCATCATGTGCGAACAGATTATCCCCACCATATTTTAATTTCATACACACCCTTAAAGCAAAATCTCAACTCAAAACCTAAAAATTTTGATTGTTAATTCAACCCCAAACCCAAATGTAGAATCAAAGCCGAGATTGGTAGCTTCAATTCCTGTTCACCACCGTCACCGGCCACCAATTCCAGATCACCACCACCATACATATGAACTTTAAGACACTTCCATGTTTGGTTTTGTACAATTATTAATTTCAAACACTTTGAATCTTCTAGTAAACTAGTGAATGGTTTAAACCCATCATTCATCACGCTTGTTCCAAAGGATAAACACCCTATTAGTATTTCTGATTTCCACCCCATTAGCGTTATAGGTTGTGTGTATAAGGTTATTTCAAAAATTCTTGCATCGAGATTGGCAAAGGTTATTGGTAAGGTTATCTCTCCTAACCAAACGGCCTTTTTGTCGGGTCGTCAAATTCTTGACGGGTTGCTCATTAAAAATGAGATTGTCAACGTTGCATTAAAATCCAAACTCGAACTTTTTCTTTTCGAAGTAGACTTTAAGAAGGCATTTGATAGTGTAAGTTGGGATTTCCTTATTGATGTTATGAAACAAATGGGTTTTGGTCATAGATGGTGTGTGATGTGTGGGAATCGCAACAGGCTTTACCTCTCGAGGGATCTCGAGAAGCTTACAACCCCCACCAGGCAGTGTACCTGATCGTTGTAGTATAGTATAGTGACAAGTACCGGGGGATTGATCGTTCAGCTTAGGAATAGTGTCGCTAGGATTAGAAGACCTAAATACTAGTTCTAAAGGTGAGGGATGATTATTTTTGTGTTTTTTTATTTTATAGAAAGCAATTAAAATTCTCGGGTTTGAAGGATTGGGCGGAATTAGTTGCTAATCAACTAACCCAATACTAAAGATGCAATCAAAATAAAATACTAGAAATAAAATAAACTAAATTATACTAAAGTTGTGAGCAATAAATGAAGAAAATGTGTTTACTTAGATTTCACTACTCCCTAGACATCTTTTACACGTTAATTACTTGTTATAATTGCATGGATGACGAATCATATTCCTTAATACCATTCATGGGGTGGCACACTTAACTCCCCAATTCTATGAGCTCTTATCTCCTCCTACACCATGCCCAGCACAACTATAGGGATTGTAAACAGTGGCTCATGCATTAAATACAACCAATAAAGACCTAGTGCGCGTCGGTTCATGTTTCTTAAGACGTTCAAGCATGTTACCAATTGTAGATCTGCCAGTTTTCTTAAGTCTAACATATAAATCATTCATCCAAGACAAGTATAAACAAGTAATCAACACATAATTAATATCTAGGTTTCATTAGATCCAAGCAAACACAAGATAGATCTAGCCTAGCATGATGGAATTAAGACAAGAACAAGATATAGACAACCAACACATAGACATATTGATTGAATTAAAAGAACACTTATCTTAATTACACATGAAAGGTATCAAGGGCTTGGAACCCTTGAAAAATGATGCGTGGGAATCGCAACAGGCTTTACCTCTCGAGGGATCTCGAGAAGCTTACAACCCCCACCAGGCAGTGTACCTGATCGTTGTAGTATAGTATAGTGACAAGTACCGGGGGATTGATCGTTCAGCTTAGGAATAGTGTCGCTAGGATTAGAAAGCCTAAATACTAGTTCTAAAGGTGAGGGATGATTATTTTTGTGTTTTTATATTTTATGGAAAGCAAGTAAAAATCTCGGGTTTTGGAAGAGTGGGCGGAATTAGTTGCTATTCAACTAACCCAAAACTAAGATGCAATCAAAATAAAATACTAAAAATGAAAATAAACTAATTTATACTAAAGTTGTGAGCAGTAATTGGAGAAAATGTGTTTACTTAGATTTCACTACTCCCTAGATATCTTTTACACGTTAATTACTTGTTATAATTGCATGGATGACGGATCGTATTCCTTAATACCATTCATGGGGTGGCATACATAACTCCCCAATTCTATGAGCTCTTATCTCCTCCTACACCATGCCCAGCACAACTATAGGAATTGTAAACAGTGGCTCATGCATTAAATACAATCAATAAAGACCTAGTACGCCTCGGTTCATGTTTCTTAAGACGTTCAAGCATGTTACCATTTGGAGATCTGCCAGTTTTCTTAAGCCTAACATATAAATCATTCATCCAAGACAAGAATAAACAAGTAATCAACACATAATCAATATCTAGGTTTCATTAGATCTAAGCAAACACAAAAGAGATCTAGCCTAGCATAATGGAATTGAGACAAGAACAAGATATAGACAACCAACACATAGACATATTGATTGAATTAGAAGAACACTTATCTCAATTACAATGCAAGGTATCAAGGGTTTGGAACCCTTGAAAAACCTGTAAAAGTTGCTCCAAAATCGTAATTAGGGTTTCTCCAAAACTTCTCTCTAAATGTGAAAAATTAGAAAACTATATATAGAAAAATGGGTTTGACGGCGTCAAGACAAACAATGTGACGCCGTCACCTCGCCGCCAAAACTCTTCTCGGACTGCCTAGATCTACTTCTGACGCCGTCAAGACTTATATGTTTCCAGGCCGTCATGACTCTTTTACTCTTGAAGCCCTTCCTACGTGACGCCGTCAAATCTTCTCTGGATCGTCATGGATTTTCATGAAATTTGATCTTGACGCCGTCAAGGTTTTGCTCTTGACGCCGTCACCTACTGTTCCCAGCATGGAAAATTAAGACTTTGGCGTTTTCTTCATTTTTATGCCCCAAAAACGTCCGAATTGCTTCCTTTTCCAGATTTCTCTCCCAAAGTACCTAAAATCACAAAAGAAACGATTTAGGGCAATATTTGGTCAAATAAAGTCGGATTCGGGCTTAAATGACCCCCTAAAAATGGATCATTTTTCGCCTCATCAAAAAACCTGTAAAATTCGCACCAAAATCGTACTTAGGGTTTCTCCAAAACTTCTCTCTTTTTTAATGTGAAAATTAGAAAACTATATATAGGAAAAGGGGTCTGACGGCGTCAAGACAAACATTGTGACGCCGTCACCTCGCCACCAAAACTATTCTCGGACTGCCTTGATCTACATTTGACGCCGTCAAGACTTAATCATTTCCAGGTCGTCATGACTTTTACTCTTGACGCCCTACCTTCGTGACGCCGTCAAATCTTTACTGGATCGTCATGGAATTTTGCTCTTGATGCCGTCAGATACTTACTCTTGACGCCGTCACCTACTGTTCCCAGCATGAAAAATTAAAACTTTGGCGTTTTCTTCACTTTTATACTCCAAAAACGTCCGAATTGCTTCCTTTTCCAGATTTCTCTCCCAAAGTACCTAAAATCACAAAAGGAACGATTTAGGGCATTATTTGATCAAATAAATTCGAATTCGGGCTTAAATGACCCCCTAAAAACGGATCATTTTTTGCCTCATCAGTGTGGGTGGATTAAAGGGTGTTTGCAATCTGCAGCAATTCCAGTTTTGGTAAATGGTTCACCTACAAAAGAGTTTTGCATAGAGAGAGGGCTTCGTCAAGGTGATACGTTATCTCCTTTTTTGTTTATCATTGTTGCAAAGGCTTTACAAGTCTCAATACTTGATGCTTGTAACAAGAGTATTTATAATGGATTGTCCCTTGCTAATAACGGTTCTAATTTATCTTTATTGCAATATGCTTATGACGCCCTTTTTTTTGGCGAATGGTCTGCTAAAAATGCCAAGAACTTGGTGAGTATTCTTAGCTAGTTTCAAGACGCGTCAAGCCTTAAAGTGAACCTCTCGAAAAATAGACTTTATGGTATTGGTGTCAATACAAGTGAAGTAATTAATGTTGCTAATTCAATTAACTGTCAGCATGACTCCATACCTTTTTATTACCTGGGTTTATCGGTTGGGAAAAATATGAGAAGTAAAGAAAGCTGGCTTAGAGTGGTGGATCGAGTTAAATCTAGGTTATCTTCTTTGAAACCTCGTCTATTTGTTAGACTCCGTTAGAAAAAAAAATGGTAAAATTTCTAGATTTTTACACTTGACGCCGTCAAGAGTAAACTTTTGACGCCGTCAGAAGTGACCTGCAGAAATTCTTATGTTAAGTTTCCGGAAAATTTCTGGAAAAACTTGGTCCTACTTCCTGGAAAATCCTGCAAAACTTCATTATGACTCAATACAAGCATTTGACTCTAACAAATACGAATATACATGTTCATTTAATATTGTGGAGAATCATGATCGGTTTGTTTCTTGAAAACATATTTGGGGTTTCCCCTTACACTTATCTTTTGCAAAAATACTTTTAGGTGGAGTTAAGACTAGGCCAAAACAACAAAGTAAAGTATTTCTACTTTTTAGTTTAGAAACATGATCTACCAACAATAAAAATTAAGCATGCATACGAAAGCAAATAACAAACAAACAAATAAACAGACTGATGAGTGTCTAAATACTCATCATTTTGTACCAATCTGAACTGCCAAAATATACAAAAACACTCAAAAATGCATCATAATACTTAAAATATCTTAGAAGAGTGTTTTATATGTTTCAAATACAAAATATGCAAAAACAAATGAAAAACGTACAAAGTTTGTATAATTGGCAGTTTCAGTCCCTTAAGTTTCAAATATTGACAAAACTAGTCCCTGAAGGTTTAAAATGAATGAAAAGTCAACTTAAGTCCTTTGGAAACCAAAAATATTCACAAATGATCCCTGGATGAAAAGTTTACACAAACTGGCAACTTTTACCCCTCAAGTTACAAAATTGGCAAAAATGGTCCGTGGGTATTCAAAACTGGAAAATTTACAAATAATACCCTTGTACTATGCATGAATGACAAAATGGAACAATTTTGATAAAATTTTGAGAAATTACAACCACAGTCCCTTAAAAATCCAAATTTACAATAATGGTCCCTGGAGTTTGAAAAATTACAGAAAAGGTCCCTGGATATTTTTAAATGGAAAAATAAATAAATTGGTCCTTGGTTTATCATATTTGGCAAAAATAGCACTTGAAAATACTTTGGGAAAATCACAAATTCAGTCCCTCTATTTTACCCAAATTACATTTTTGGTCCTTGTGTACACTTTAACCAAACCGGACCCTTTTTATTTACTTAACCCAAAAATTCCAATCCAATCCAAACCTTACCCAGCCCACACACACCCCTAGCCCAAAATAAAGCCCAGTCCAAACCCCCCTTTGTTATTTAAAACGGGTCAAACCCCGTTTGACCACCCAAAACCGCCAAACAGCTACCACTGTTCACCCTCCTCTCCCACACCTGAAACCACCAAAACCAGGTGGTATTCCACCTCCAACTCACCTCCCCAGCTCACCATCTACTCCCCCTAACATTCCTTTCCACCTCACAGTCAAATCCCATCACTAATTAATGCAATTCCCACTCCTTTTCACTCCAAACCATACCACCACCTCTGTTTTCTTCCCTATTTCCCCAACTTGCCTAAAAACTATCTCTTTTGTCCCCTGACACCTCCATATAATCCCAAAGTTCTTTAATTGATCACCTTTGGCCCCAAGTTAACGTGGGGACTTTTGGCGCCATTTTGCATTTAAACGGTTGAGATTGATTCAGAGAAATGGAGGGTCAAGATGGAAGTGGGAAGTGTTCAGAATCCTTCAAGAAACCCTAATGAGGGCTTATAAAAGGAAGGAAAGTGTGGAAAACTAGAAGGGTGGGTTGAATAGTTTTACGTCCTTTTGAAATTTATAAGCACAAGTTTGTTTTAAAATTTTCGATTCTTGTTTATGTGAATTCAATACTTGTACTATATGAACACTTGTATAATAACTAACTAACAAAACTAATATAGTAAAGGTAAATAAATAAGTAATGAGAAGAGTTAGAAAGATCAAACCACAACACAAGGATTTATAGTGGTTCGGCTACAAGGACACCTTCCTTGTTCCTACTCCACTCCCCGAGTCACCTACTCGAGAGTTTTCTTCACTATGTCAACAAACTCCCTTATGGCGGAGAAAACCGTACACACCAATATACACACCAATTTACACACCAATCTACACACCAATCTACACACCAATCTTCACACCAATCTACACACCAATCTACACACCAATCTTCACACCAATCTTCACACCAATCTACACGCCAATCTTCTTCACACCTAGCTTTTGCACACCAATCTTCTACACACCTTCTTCTACACACCAATCTTCACAACTATCCTACTTCACTACTAATCAACTTCTACTATCTACACAACTTCTATATCTTCTAAGCAAATAATAACAAGCACAACACAATATTCACAAATGAATATATATACACTATACACAACAACTCTTCAACACTTCTTGAACTTGGTTGTAGAGAGTTCTTCTTTTGCACTTAGAATGAGAATGGATGATGAGGGATTGAATCACTTGAAACAAGGATTAATATACAAATGATCAAAGGGTTTTTGATGAGTTTTAGATGATTGTAGATCTGAAAATTTCGTGCAAAAGGTGAGGAAAAATTCCAGAATTAAGGTGGTATTTATAGGGGAAGAAATCTGACAGTTTCTGACAGGGGAGCCTGGCCGGTCCCCTTAAAGCATGGCCGGCCCCCTTAAAATTAAGGGGACCGCCCCTTATAATTAAGGGGGCCGCCCAACTGTAACGGCCAGAAAACCTGTCTTTTAGTGGGGAAAGTTTATTTGGTGAAAAACTAACTGATTTTGGTTAAATATTTGAAATCATATATTTAGTATGATTAAAACATTTTTCCTTATTACCAAAAGTGTTTTTCAAAAATATATAATAAGATTATATAATTAAATAAACTTTGTATTAGTTAATTAAATACCCCTTTGATCATGAGATGTATTAAGCACTTATTTATCCATACCTTAAGTGATTAAGTTGGATATAGTGATATAAACTAGTTTAATACTTGTTTACGTAGTAATCAAACGATTGACGAGTTTACATTTTGTGATCGTCAAAATATAGAGATATCGAAAAATATAAATAACGTTTTCATACATTATTTATGTCAACAATCTCCCCCTTTTTGATGATTACAAAATTTAAACTCATTAGTCGAAAATTAGTCTATATACAAGTATTAGAGTGAGTTTATATCACTTCTCCCCCTTTTTGTTAGCATCAAAAAGGTTTTCCCAAGTTGATGGAAGCTCCCCCTTGAAGTATACTCCCCCTCATTTTGAGGCCAAAAGGAATTGGGATATGGATATCTTGCAAAAATATTTAGTGGCAAGCAACATATATATATGGATATAGCATGCAAGAGTAAAAACATAACCATAATATTAATGATATAAAAGAAAGTTACATCAAACATAACAAAAGCCTTAAAGGCTTACAATCATCATAGAAATAATAAACCAAGTCTCAAACATGAGAGTCCTCTCTAGAGCTTGTCATCCAAAAGGGTTTAACACAATTTTATTTGTGAATCACCATACATGTTTAATTGGGAGGAATGGATGGTGAACATGGAGATGGTGATGGTGGAGGTGTGTTTGTTGATGGTGGTTGATGCAACATGTTTTCAATATGAGAAAACATGTATTGGATCTCATCTCTTAATCCGAACACAATTGTTCGGTTGTGAATGCAACAAAGGCAAGTGTCTCCATGAGCTTCAAGTAAGCTCCATGGGACGGGGTTATAGGTTGGTGGGTTGATAGGAGATGATGAGAAATGTGCATCAAGGGGTGTTAATGGTGATAATGAGAGAGTGAGTGCAAGAGATGTGTTCTCATTGGTAGGTTGTGATGGTTGATCAATTGTTGGAGGAGATAAGTGGGTGTTGATGTAGTCATTTATGGATGAAGTGGATGGTATGGAGGAAGTGGAGTTTCCATTTATTGAAGGTGTTTTTGAGGGTGCATTTGGTGCACTAGGAGATGAACATTGAGGTGGTGGAGATGGAGTGGTGTTGTCTTCATTTGTAAGATCAATGAAGAGTTGTTTGGGTGGTATAATGACAAGTTTTTGTTTCTTGGCATTGTTTGAATGGGTGGTTCTTGGTGATGACATGATGATGGTTTATGAGTGATGAGGATGATGAATGATGAATTAAACATGCATGGGGATTATATAGTGGGAAAACATGTTTAGAAGTGGAATTATTTTGAAATTGTAATGTTATATTCCAAAATCAGTTTGGTTTTTAAGAGTAATGATAGCTGGGACTAGCAAAAGGGATCACATGATGCAAAAGAAAACAGTGTAAAAACTGTTTCAGATGGCCGGTCCCCTTAAATGGTGGCCGGTCCCCTTAATTTTAAGGGGGCCGCCCTTTATGATTTAAGGGGGCCGCCCATCTGACGACCCAGAAATCAAAAATTTTCAAAAATTTTCTGGAAAGATGTTATGTTCTGGTTTGAATGTGCAGCAAGCTCAATTTGGACATTTCACATTTGTTTTGGTTTATTAGAAAGCATATATGTCATATAGTTATATAACCATTAACTAATCATGCAAACATATATATAGATCAAGAGAAACATGCATAAAAATATCAAAGACAATCAAGTTATCATCCTAAACACATATTCAAATAACAAGTATTTCCGAATAAACTTCGGACAAATAGCACACAAGACATAAAAATAAAACATTGTTAAACAAGCATAATCTGACCATATCATTTCTTTTTCTTCCCGAAGATACCCTTCAAAGTCTTCCCAATAGATTTGAAGCCACCTCTAACTTCTTCGTGCAAGCTCTTTTGTCTTCTAAGCATCTCGGTAGTTCGTTCATGAAGCACTTCTTCAGTTTGATCACTTGGAGATGGAGTAGAATAGTTGGGATAATTAAGATCCTCTAAATTGTCAACGAACTCAGAAAACGAAGGGGTACTAGCATCGTCGATGTTTTCCTCCTCATCGTCATCATCTTGCCTTGAGGATGATCCATGGAAGCTATGACGACGAGGTTTACCCTTGTCACTTCGAGTTCGTCGAGCTTGTTTTAGAGCGAGAGTACGTAGAGTGGGGTAGATGGACTCATAAATACTATTGTCAAGATCGGGGTAGTACTCGATAACATGACGATAGATACGAGTAAGGAACATTCCATATGGAAGGTTGGCTTTGGGAGTTTTTCTAGCACACTCAATCCGTTTGATAAAGAAGTAGGCCAAATTGTACGGCTTTTCGACAGCTATACAATACAACATGTGAGAAAGGCTAGCCGGGAGATGGTCCCGGTGACCTCCAGTACCAAACGCATTCTCACGAATGAGTTCTTCCCAACGCTTCATGTGTGGGCTTAATTCTTTGAGGAGAAGTTGGTATGGAGAAATTTGAACGTTTTTGGATTTTATTTTTCGACTTGTGGTGGCACGATCTATACCAAGGATTTGACGAATTTCGTCGGGATGAGGAATTTCGTCGAAATAAGGACCGAAGGTTGGTCGATAGCGATTAAGAGATTCGAGGTCCCACTCGTTTGTGAAAACGGCTTGACCTCTAAAAGGAATTTGAAGGATATGACCAAATTGTTCGAGAGTGAGGGTGATAAATTCATTTTGAATCATGAAGGAGATGGTGATGAAACCAAGATCATTGGTTTGGACGATGACTTGGCTATAGAAATCCATTATGAAACGAGGAATGATAGGTTCATTTATTTCATAAAGACAATTGAAGTTGATGCTTGTAAACACGCGATTTATGTAGTCGGATTGAGCAAAAGCAAGATCTACTACACGTCCCTCATGAATATTTCTATCTTCAATTTGACGATAGATAAGTCCAATGGAAGGAGATGTGGTAGGGAGTTGAGAAACTTTGGGAATGTAGTTTTTAGTGTGAGAAAGATCTTCGGTAATTGCTTTGGGCATTTTCACCTAAACACATCAACAATTCAAAAAGACCAAAATAAATATAAAGAAAGATAAAAATATATGTTTATTGTCAAGGCTTATGTTGGAACGTAAACATACTTCGTTACTAATCCTAAGAAGTAGATTACCATGTTCCTTAATATTGTTTTTAACTCGTTCTAGATGTACTTTACGATGTTTAATTAGTAGTTATGGACAAATCCAAACGCCCCTTTAAACATCTTAATACATCATGAAATTTACTAGATTTACATTAGATTGTAAAACTAGCTATTTCTTGCGAGTTTCTTATGCATGTAATTTGTTTTTGAAAAAAAAATGGTTTGTATTTTTTTTTTTTTTTTTTTTTTTTTTTTTTTTTTAATAAAAGTGTCATTTTTAGTAATAAACCAAACGCTTCCTTAACTAGTGACTTATAACTCAAGTGCGTCAATATACATATATGAATTATATATCTTGACGAGTTCGATAAGCAATTTTAAGGTTTATAATTATAATGAAGTTTTATAAAAATTATAAAACTATGTTTTGATATTATTTGGACATAATCCAAACACCCCTATATTGTGAACCAATATAATTTTTCTTAGTCGAAAAATGTAATTTCAAGTTTTATAAGTTACAAAAGTATAATGTGATTAGTTTTAACACGTTTTCAAATCATTATTCAACAATGAGCTTACTAAAATTTTTGAAAAGGAGTGTATGAAATTTTTCAAAAATTTTCGACATGATAGTTTATAATAACTAGTATCTAGTGTTGATTAATCATCCTAATCCTAGGGGAAGCATTTGGTTATGGAGTTTTAAGGCTTAATTCGAAAGAAATTATGAAATTTGACGAATTTTATAAAACATGCATAATCATGAGTATGATCAAATAAGATGAAATTAGATGAAATGTGTTATGAAAAACTTACAATAAGTAATGGTGATTATGTTAGATGAATTTGCCCTTTGCGAATTAACCCGAATTATGTGATTTGGAATTGATTTGAGAGGTTTTTGGGTTTTGGTTTTCGTTACAGCAGGAGCAGAGAAAGAGAGGGATGAAAAAATGGAGTGTTTGGCAAAAGGAAGAAAGGGAAAAACGGGCTTGAGCTCTCAGAGGGCCGGTCCCCTTAAACATTAAGGGGGCCGCCCTTGTATTTGCTGCCGGTCCCCTTAAACATTAAGGGGTCCGCCCTTAAAAATTTGATATTTCAAGTTTTGGTTTCTGGAACAAACAAGAAAATATTTATATATATATATATATATATACTAGATTTATATTTAATCAAAAATACGTTGAAGAGTATACGCACGAGAGGAATTACTTGACATTTTTACTTGACATTTTGTCAATAAAATTTTCTTGATCGTTTCGGATGAAATTCATCAAGTTGTCAAGCACACGAGAAAGTTGTGGAAGGTTTATAAGTATATATATATATATATATATATATATATATATATATATATATATATATATATATATATATATATATATATATATATATATATATATATATATAGTATGGGCTTATAAGACGAGAACATAGGAGGGAGACGTATGCAACGGAAGCCGGGAGTTTGTTTCATCCATAGATTTTTCGACTCATCTCACTTCATCAGCATGAGTGTTGATTGAACATTAAAGTTCAATAAGGCAAATGGGGAAAAGAAATGTTCGTAAACGAACAATCTCTAGTTCTAGAAAATCAACAAATGAATTTCCTAGGTTATAAGATCCTAAATATAGCTAAGTATATAAATATATATATATATATATATATATATATATATATATATATATATATATATATATATATATATATATATATAGCTATAATATAGTTTTTTTTTTTTTTTAAAAAAAAATAGAGATTAATAAGTCAAGTAAAGCCACATAAATATAACACACTAAACTAAGCATGCATTTCTAGACAAGGAACTTAAAAGGAAATGTGTACCTTTTGTCTTTAATGCGTTAATCTTCAGGGTCTTCAAGAAGTAAATCGGACAAGAGATGACAATGAAAAGTTCCATGTTTGGATGGCGAATATTATTTACGTTGGTGCCCATTGTTTCATTTGTCCATAGTCATTTGGTCCGAACATGTTTTGTATTTGACTTGGATGCATATAAGGTGGAAACATTCCCCAAGGATTGAAGTTCCACATTTGTTGATTATAGTTAAAGTTTCGTCTATTATGGTTTGTTCTTGGTTGAGGTGTTTTAGGTCTAGGATAAGAATTATTTGGTTTCCTAGGTGGTGGAGTTTTAGATCTTGTTTTAGATTTAGATGATCCAACTTCGGTTTTTAAAGATGGTTTATAAAATGGCTTTATTTCTTCATTACTAGCGATAGGTATTGTTTTATTTTTTATGAGTAAATGTTTAGGATTAAGTATTGAAGGTTTTGGTTCATTTTCAAATTTAACGTTTTTAGCTCCACTTGTTGAAGATTCAGTTGAGTTAAATCCTAGTCCGGTTTTATCTCCTGATATTCTTTGAATACTTATTATTTTACTAAGTGAGTTACTACTATTTTCAAATTTATCAAGTTTGCAGATTTCATCCTTAAGTATGTTGTTTTCACTTTTAAGCTCTTGACATGTTTTACATTCTTCAACAATTTCTTTTCCTTTTTCAAGTTGACGTATTTTAATTTTTAGTTCAAGCACTTCATTTTCTAGTTGGTTGTTTATGTATTTAGTGATTTATTTTTAGCCATAACCAGTTGTCCTATTTTACATAATCTATTGTATTCACTATCTAAATCTTTTTCATCTAATGATAGATTTTCATCACTAAAGTATTCGGATTCGGAACGTACCTCACTTGGTGATTTGGCCATGAGACACTTTTCATCCTTTGTTGTTTCATTCTCATCTTCATCACTATCACTCCAGGCACCTCCAACGAATGCTCTTTGATTTTGATCTCTTGTCATCATTGGACATTTTCCAATGAGGTGATTCGGATCACCACACTTGAAACACTTTCTCTCATTCTTGCTATACTTGTCATCATTATTCTTTTGAGATGTTCTTCTTTCATCGTGTGGTTGTCTAACGAATCTTCCTCGCCTTTTGAAGAATTTCTTGAAGTCTCTTACGGCCATGGCATATTCTTCGTCATCGCTTTCGGAAGATGAGCTATCTTCGTTGTTGGATTCCTTTCTAGCTTTCAAGGCGATTGACTTGCTTTGCTCACGTTTTCCTTTAACCATTTCAGAGTCCTTCTTTATAATTGCTTCGTAGACTTTCAGATTTCCAATTAATTCATCAAGTTGTAGTGTTGACAAATTCTTTGATTCTTCAATAGCCGTCACTTTAGCTCGCCATTTTGGGTGAAGAGCTCTAAGAAATTTCCTAACAAAATTCTTACTAGAGAAATTCTCATCAAGTGCTTTTAAACTTGTGATGATAGTGTTAAATCTAGCAAAAGCATTATCAATTGATTCCTCTTCCGGAATCGTGAATTGCTCATATTGTTGAACAAGTAGATCTATTTTGTTATCTTTGACTTGATTATTACCTTGGTGAGTTATTAATAAAGAGTTCCAAATTTCTTTTGCGGTTTCACACATAAAGATCCTTTCGTACTCTTTACGTGGTAGCGCATTATAAATAACAATTTTTGCTTCATTATTTTTAGCAAGTTTTCTTTTTAAATCATCATTTTGTTTTTCAAAAGGTACGATTTCATCTTTCTTAGTTTCGGGGTTATTTTGAATAGGTAAAAAATCACCATTGGTAATAACATGCCAAAGATCTAGATCTTTTGATTTCACATAAGTTTCGAATCGATTTTTCCAATATAAAAATCCATCACTTTCAAATAGTGGTGGTCTTTGCATAGATTGCCCTTCTAAATATTTTTCAGATTCCATGGATCGTTACAAGTTTTAAAATACAATATATTTTAAAAATCTTGCTAGACGTGGCTCTGGTACCAATTGTGGAAAACTAGAAGGGGGGTTGAATAGTTTTACGTCCTTTTGAAATTTATAAGCACAAGTTTGTTTTAAAATTTTCGATTCTTGTTTATGTGAATTCAATACTTGTACAATATGAACACTTGTATAATAACTAACTAACAAAACTAATATAGTAAAGGTAAATAAATAAGTAATGAGAAGAGTTAGAAAGATCAAACCACAACACAAGGATTTATAGTGGTTCGGCTACAAGGACACCTTCCTTGTTCCTACTCCACTCCCCGAGTCACCTACTCGAGAGTTTTCTTCACTATGTCAACAAACTCCCTTATGGTGGAGAAAACCGTACACACCAATATACACACCAATTTACACACCAATCTACACACCAATCTTCACACCAATCTACACACCAATCTACACACCAATCTTCACACCAATCTTCACACCAATCTACACGCCAATCTTCTTCACACCTAGCTTTTGCACACCAATCTTCTACACACCTTCTTCTACACACCAATCTTCACAACTATCCTACTTCACTACTAATCAACTTCTACTATCTACACAACTTCTATATCTTCTAAGCAAATAATAACAAGCACAACACAATATTCACAAATGAATATATATACACTATACACAACAACTCTTCAACACTTCTTGAACTTGGTTGTAGAGAGTTCTTCTTTTGCACTTAGAATGAGAATGGATGATGAGGGATTGAATCACTTGAAACAAGGATTAATATACAAATGATCAAAGGGTTTTTGATGAGTTTTAGATGATTGTAGATCTGAAAATTTCGTGCAAAAGGTGAGGAAAAATTCCAGAATTAAGGTGGTATTTATAGGGGAAGAAATCTGACAGTTTCTGACAGGGGAGCCTGGCCGGTCCCCTTAAAGCATGGCCGGCCCCCTTAAAATTAAGGGGACCGCCCCTTATAATTAAGGGGGCCGCCCAACTGTAACGGCCAGAAAACCTGTCTTTTAGTGGGGAAAGTTTATTTGGTGAAAAACTAACTGATTTTGGTTAAATATTTGAAATCATATATTTAGTATGATTAAAACATTTTTCCTTATTACCAAAAGTGTTTTTCAAAAATATATAATAAGATTATATAATTAAATAAACTTTGTATTAGTTAATTAAACACCCCTTTGATCATGAGATGTATTAAGCACTTATTTATCCATACCTTAAGTGATTAAGTTGGATATAGTGATATAAACTAGTTTAATACTTGTTTACGTAGTAATCAAACGATTGACAAGTTTACATTTTGTGATCGTCAAAATATAGAGATATCGAAAAATATAAATAACGTTTTCATACATTATTTATGTCAACAGAAAGCAGAAAAGAAGCCTATCTAGTTTAATTTTTAAAAAAGTGTATGTCGTATTAGTTGTTTTAAAAGTTTAAGTGTAATTTAAAGCTTTCAAGTTTCAGTTCAAGTATTCTCAGTGTACTAGTGATCTTTTAAGTTAATAAAAATCAAGTTTGTATTATTATCTTAGTGAATGCCATTTTCAATTTCATATCAAAAATCTTAATATGCTGTGTTGTTGTTAATGTATGGTTTCATGGATTGAATAAGCTCATATAAGCTCCCATAAGCTCAATAAAGCTTTTAGTAACCTACTAATCAGTTTAATATAAGAAATTCAATAATTATCAAATTGGTCAACTAAAGTCAACTGTTGCAATTTGTTCTTGATTTATGGGATTCAGAGGTAAATTGGAAAGGAAGCAGCTTGGAGTATTGGTTTAGATCCTCAGGGGAGGAAATAGGTTGTTCTTGGTTCATGGTTTGAGCAGGAAAGCAATATTGTAAGTTTCAAAAATCTCATAACTGTCTTGTATTGCATCTTTATTAATCTTGATTATCATTGCCATTTTTTGTGTTTCTTATGTTTAATTAATGTATTTAAGTGTAGTTATGGTTTAAGATTGATAGGTTGTTTAGTGAAATAACTTGTTATTTGTTTTCTTAAATCTCACAGTCAAGTAGTATAAGTATCATTTCTGAGTTTCATGCTTGTATTACTGATTGATTTGTGTTCATTTAATCTTATTATATGATATTATGAAGTTTGAAATCAGTTTCATGGATTAAATTAGTATAAATCTTTGGAAATCACCATTTTCAGTTTTATAGGGAGTGTTTGGATTAACTGAGTTCAAGGTTTAAATAAGGTTTTCAGTTGTTGATTATGGTCTAAATAGTTTTACTTAGGCTAAAACAAGTAAGTGTAATCTAGAAAACAAGTCTATTTTAAGCCAT
Organism: Artemisia argyi; assembly: GCA_030686995.1. Lineage (NCBI taxonomy): Eukaryota > Viridiplantae > Streptophyta > Magnoliopsida > Asterales > Asteraceae > Artemisia > Artemisia argyi. Next base: position 192,403 of record JARVZY010002510.1, read on the forward strand.
AAGTCAAAATCCACTTACAAGTCCCTTGACAGTTAACTGTCAAGGATTTGTGACCCACAAACCCTCACATTAGCTCATATCTTTAAGCTTTAGCTTATTTTAGGTCTAACATAGCTTATTACAACTTAATCAGTCCATTAGAAGTGTTAGAATCTCATATAAGTCAAACTAGTAAGTTTTCCTCAAAAGTCAAATTTGCTCTTATCAGATTTTCTCAAAACTTAAGGGATTTTTGTAGATTTTAGTATTAAGATCTAGGCTTTGAGCTTTTGAGAACTTGTTGTCTACCACCTCTACTTCAGTATCCCACATAGCTTATAATTTTAAGATTTTTACCCTGGGCCCCTCAAACCCCCAAACACAACTGCAGGGCAAAGCCTTACCCTGCACACCAGATACACAGCCATCACCACCACTTTGGTGGTGATTTGTGGCCAACTCAGTGGGCCCCATACCTTCTAATTAGCATCTTACAACCCCCTCCTACCCAGGTTCAAAACTTGACCCTTAGTTTGACCTATAGATCAGTGGATCCCACTTAGTTTTGCACCATAAGTCTGTCCCACTTCTGAGTCAGAAACCAAATAAGCAAGTGCTTATTTGGGCTTTCCAGCTTATCTTAGGAGCTTATCTCATTAAATCTAGCTTAATTAGGTATAAGTAACTTAGGTAATCCAGATTTCACCATAGTGGACCCCACATAACCTCAATTTAGCTTATTTCTTAGTTTGGTCAACCATAGTCAACTGTATAAGCTTATAAGCACTCTTAGTGCTTATTTTAAGGTTCTAAAGTAGTTGTCTTTATTAAAGTTTCATTATTTAAGTATTTAAGTAGTTTTATAAAAGAAAAACCAAAAAAAGCAAACATAAAAATAGTGATAGCTTCTATTTATTAGAAATTATCTAATTAATTTTAATCTTAGCTTATTAATAAGCACTTGTCCAATTTTATAATTTTATAAATTACTTAGTACCTTAAAGTAGTTAAAATAATTTTATTAGAATTTTCCTAAGCAGTTTACTATTAATTAGATTTAAAACTAGTTTAAATAATTAAATAGGTAATATTAGTAATTAAATAGATTTCTTTAATTTTAATTAACTAAAGTAGAATTTTATATTTTTCCTTAGTTTTATAAAGTAGTTAAGACTTTTAAAAAATAGTTTCATAATTTCCACTGTTCATTTTCTAATTTTCTTATTTTAATTAATTAAATTAGCTTAAAATTAATTAATAAGTAATTAATTAGTCAATTAGCATAAATATAATTTTTAGCAATTTTTTATAATTTTGTAGTATTCCTGTAGTGTTTAAATAGTTTTATAAATTTTATCATAATTTTCTAAGCTAATTTAGTATTAATAGTAATTTAAAATAGTTAAAATAGTTTAATTAAGTTAAATAGTTATTAATTAATAAAATACTCATAAAAAGACAAAAATATTTATTTTCATTTTTTATACTTTCTTCAAGTTCTTATTTAGGTTTAGAAATTATTGTTATAAGTTTTTAGGTTTATTTGTTATAGTTGTAATTTTTAGTTAATTTAAATTAAGTTTTAAATTAGATTTTAATTAGTTTTATTAATTAAATAGTAATTAAATATTATAATAATCATTTTCATAATTTCAATTTCATTTTCTATTTTCTTTAATATTAAGTTTTCAAAAGTTTCACTTTTACCCCCTGTAGTTTGTAACTTGTTAAAACCACTTTTCTCTGTCTGATTATCTGATTTGTGCTTTTGTGTGTATCTTTGTTATTGTTTATATTATCCAAATACCAAGCAATCAGTAGTATAATCAATTCTCAAATCATCTTTGTTACTGTCCTCAGTACCACTCACTTTCCTATCCGTTTACGAATACAATTTCAATCTCGTTGGGATTTAACGATCCGGGGATTTCCCTATATTTCCACGGTCAATATTAACTTGCACTTTCTCCCAGGTGGGCCTAACAGCTGCACACGGCTGACTGGTTGGTTTGGGAGGAGTCAAAATTTGGCGCCGCTGCCGGGGAGGTTGTTGCGTATTTTAAAACGGTAAAAGTTTAGTGGTTTTCAAAAACCCTCCTGTACAAATATCACCACTTTGTAAATTTTTAAGAAAAGCAAAATCATATCTGAAAACGTTCATTAACATTTCTCCTGAAGTGTTAACAACACCAAACAAATCATAAACAATAAAACAAACTGTGAAGTTGAATTACTTCGTATCTTTACGATTACAACCTATACAGTTGGTTTAAGGTAAGTTCTGACATTAAATTGCGAACTTAAGAGGGATCCATTTATTTCCTCCCGCCAGCCTGCGAGTAATCTTAAAGGAACGATTTCGGTTAACGAATCAGTTTCAAAAATATTGTCCAAGTTTTTTTCACCCATACACGAAAAGCCAAAAACATTTTACTGTGAATATAATTACATAAAAGTTTACCACCGCAAACCAAGGCAGAACACCTACCAACTGGGGGTGTGAACATAATAAGTTCCCAAACCTAAAAGATTAAAAACTTACCATTGTATCCTTGTGAATAGTGTACCTTTTTTAAAGGAGCTGTTCATTTGTGATTATTGGGTTTAAGTTCGCTGTAGTTTTGCCTCGATCTTGTGTTGAAAACTAATTTTTGTGCATGCGCACTCGTTCACAAACAAAGAATAAAAAGAAGAAAAACGTACCCGAGTTACGTATTGTTGAAGAAGAACACACATTAAAAATGAACGACGAGCCCCCATTCCTTCCCAAGGATGAGCCAGTTCCTGACACCCGAACTATGGAGGAACTGTGTCAACCTACCATGCACGGGAGGGGTGGACCAATTGCACCACTCACTATTGGAGCCACGGATTTTGGATTAAAACACCACATGATACAACAGATCCAGAATACGTGCCAGTTCCACGGATTGCAGGGTGACGATGCCAACAGGCATCTCGACAAATTTTTAACTGTCACCCAAAGCATGAAACAACATGGCGTCGCCGAAGACAGCCTACGCTTATACTTGTTCCCCTATTCTCTCACTCATCATGCGACTTCATGGTTTGATCGACTTCCAAAGAATTCGATCCACACTTTTGATGAGATGATCACTAAATTTCTGGCCAAATACTTTCCACCATCTATGGTCACAATGCTTAGGAATGATATCAGCAACTTCAGAAAGCTTCCCGAAGAGTCCTTATTTGAGGCATGGGAATGCTACAAACTTGCCATTGATAAGTGTCCCAATCATAACATGCTCCTTGTCACCATTATTGACACCTTTTATAATGGTTTGACACTCCGTCATCGTGACACCATCAATACTGCTGCTGGGGGCACCTTTATGAAAAGAACCCCTGAAGAGTGCTATGACTTAATCGAAAACATGACTGCCCATCATAATTTTTGGGACTCCTCTGCTGAGAGGAACGACTCATTTAAGTCAGACACTCCGGCAAGCAATGAAATATCAATCCTAGCTAAAAGGCTGGATGATTTGTCTACAGCAGTTTTGCGTATCCATCAGAATAATCCTAATCAGGTCAAAACTGTTAACCCGAGTTGTGAAACTTGCGGTGGTCCACATCCCTACACAGAGTGCCCAGCCTCCGGTGGCTTTGCTCGTGAAAACATATCCGCAGCTCAAGGTTCCTATAATACGGGAGGTAATTCTTACCAACCGTAAGGAGACCGAAACCTTTTGAGCTACCGTTCTAATAACTATATTGGGCCACCAGGGTTTAATCAGCCTCAAAACAGGAACCAGAACTTTAACCAGAATCAGAACCAGAACCGAATGAACCAAGGTTATAACAACCAAGGGAATTTCAACTCTAGTCAAAACCAGGTTCCTCAAAATCAGAACCAAGGGAATTATAACCGTAATCAAGGTCAGAACAATTACCCACAGGGTAATTTTCAACAACAAAACCACTTCCAAGGTAACAACAATCAGCAACATGGGAATTTCCAGAACAATCGGGCTCAAAATTTTCAAAACCAAAATCAAGCCATTGTTCCAACTGGACCATCACATGATGAGTTATTAAAACAGTTTATGAAATCCCAAGAAGAACTGAACAGAATGCTGGTTAGTCAAATGTCTAATTTCCAGAAGTCTTTAAATGATCGACCCTCGGGCTCAGGTACAACTTTACCTAGCAACACGATCGCTAATCCGAGGGGCGATGTAAAGGCGATCACCACAATAAGTGGAGTTTCTTACCAAGGACCTACAGCTCCCTCTACCTCATCTCCTATCCCTGTAGAGGAATGTGAAACTGAGGATACTACGGATACGGTACTTCCTAAAATCAACGGAGGTACCAATGACATCCCTCCTCCAGTTATCCCGGTCCCGACTCCCTTTAAAAGAGTCAGGTTTGAAACTACCGAAGGTCCTGTTGAAAATCCAAAAGCCAACCCAAAAACAACAATTCCATATCCCTCACGATTGCAAGACCAAAAGCTCCGTGAAAAAGCTAATCAACAGATGGAAAAATTCTTTCAGATTTTCCAAGAACTACACTTCGATATTAGCTTCGCGGACGCTCTTCTTTTAATGCCTAAATTCGCATCGACAATCAAAAACCTGTTGAGCAATAAAGAAAAATTGTTTGAAATGGCACGAACTCCACTTAATGAGAACTGCTCTGCAGTTCTGTTAAAACAGCTTCCCGAAAAGCTAGGAGACCCCAGGAGATTTCTAATACCATGTACTTTCCCGGGTATGGTTGAATGCTTTGCCTTGGCCGATCTTGGTGCAAGCATCAACTTAATGCCTCACTCAGTTTGGAAAAAGCTCTCTCTTCAGGCACTTAGTCCCACATGCATGACTCTCGAGCTTGCAGACCGTTCAATTTCACGTCCCCTCGGTATTGCCGAGGACGTATTTGTGAGAGTGGGAAAGTTCCATTTTCCGGCGGACTTTGTCGTTGTTGATTTCGATGCAGATTCAAGAGTTCCTCTCATTCTTGGGAGGGGATTCTTAAGAACGGGACGTGCATTAATCGATGTTTTCGATGAGGAAATCACGTTACGAGTTGGCAATGAAGCGATAACATTCAACCTTGATCAAACCTCGAGATACTCCTCGAATTATGATGCTGAATCGGTCAACCGAATTGATGTCATTGACATTGCATCCGAGGAGTATGCTCAGGAAATCCTTGGATTCGCTGATAATTTTTCGAGTGGCAATCACACTACTTCTTCTGATCCCGTAATCGCTAATTCTTATCCTTCCCTCACTCCGTTTGGGGGAAGTGATTTCGTCCTTGAGGAATTAGAGGCTTTTCTCAAAAGTGATTCAGTTCCCGAAGGAATTGATTACCAAGAGATTGACCCGGAGGGGGATATACTTCTCCTTGAGGAGTTATTGAACAAAGATCCTTCTCCCATTCCTGTTCTACCTCCACAACTTCATAAGGTGGAATTCAAATATGTTGAGAAAAATGATGACTTCCCCGAGGTTGAACTTAAGGACCTGCCTCCTCATCTAGAATATGCATTCTTGGAAGGTAACGATAAGTTACCGGTCATTATTGCAAAAGACTTAAAGGATGAGGAGAAAACCGCGCTGCTCAAGGTTTTAAAGTCCCACAAACAAGCAATTGCTTGGAAGCTCTCAGACATAAAGGGTATTAACCCGGATATTTGTACACACAAAATCCTAATGGAAGAGGACTTTAAACCTACCGTGCAGCATCAAAGAAGGGTAAATCCAAAAATCCACGAAGTTATAAAAGCAGAAGTTATCAAACTTCTTGATGCGGGATTGATTTACCCTATATCAGATAGTCCTTGGGTTAGCCCAATTCATTGTGTTCCAAAGAAGGGTGGCATTACGGTTATCACAAATGAGGACAACGAGTTAATACCAACTCGTTTGGTTACAGGGTGGCGAGTATGTATTGATTACAGAAAGCTTAACGAAGCCACCCGCAAAGACCATTTTCCTCTGCCCTTTATGGATCAAATGCTCGAAAGACTAGCGGGAAACGAGTACTATTGTTTCCTTGACGGCTTCTCGGGTTACTTCCAAATTCCTATTGATCCACAGGATCAAGATAAAACTACCTTCACATGCCCTTACGGGACATTTGCCTATCGTCGCCTGCCTTTTGGGTTATGCAATGCTTCGGGCACTTTCCAAAGGTGCATGATGGCTATTTTCCATGACATGATTGGAAAAACCATGGAGGTATTCATGGATGACTTCTCAGTCATCGGGAATTCTTTCAACTCATGCCTCTCCCATTTAGAAAAAATGCTTCAACGTTGTGAAAACACTAATCTTTGTCTAAACTGGGAGAAAAGCAATTTTATGGTTAAAGAGGGCATTGTCCTCGGCCATAAAATTTCAAAAAGTGGGATTGAGGTCGATAAGGCCAAAATTGATGTTATTGCTAAACTGCCTCATCCCACCACTGTTAAAGGAATTAGGAGTTTCCTTGGCCATGCCGGGTTCTATCGGAGATTCATTCAGGATTTCTCTAAAATAGCCCGGCCTATGACTCATCTTCTTGAAAAGGATGCTCCTTTTATCTTTTCTCCTGAGTGCATCGAGGCTTTTTCTATTTTAAAGAAAAGGCTTACTGAGGCACCAATCTTTGTTGCCCCCGACTGGGACTTACCCTTTGAACTTATGTGCGATGCTAGCGATTATGCTATTGGTGCAGTTCTGGGGCAACACAAAACCAAACATTTTCAGCCAATACACTACGCAAGTAAGACCATGAATGAGGCTCAAACACACTATACCACCACAGAAAAAGAAGACCATGAATGAGGCTCAAACACACTATACCACCACAGAAAAAGAATTATTAGCTGTGGTATATGCCTTCGAAAAATTTCGGTCTTACTTAATCTTAAACAAAAGCGTTGTGTATACGGACCATTCGGCTTTGAAATACCTGTTCACTAAACAGGATGCAAAGCCAAGACTACTCCGTTGGGTCCTGCTCCTCCAGGAATTCGATATTCTCATAAGAGATAAAAAAGGAGCAGAGAACCTTGCTGCTGATCACTTGTCCCGGTTAGAAAATCCTCATCAGGATATTCTTGAGAGAAAAGAAATAAATGAAACTTTTCCTCTGGAGACTTTAAATCTAATCTCTACCCGGGATAATACCACCACCCCATGGTTTGCCGACTTTGCAAATTACCGTGCGGGAAATTTCGTTGTGAAAGGGATGTCGTCCCAACAGAAAAGAAAATTCTTTAAAGATGTAAAACATTACTTCTGGGACGACCCCTACTTGTTCAAAATATGTGCGGATCAAGTCATCCGACGGTGTGTCCATGGCCAAGAAGCCATGGAAATTCTTAAAGCTTGTCATGATGGACCCACGGGGGGACATCATAACCCAAACTACACCGTCAAAAAGGTGTTTGATTCAGGATTCTTTTGGCCCACGATATATAAAGACGCCCATGAACTTATCAAAACCTGTGAGGCTTGCCAGCGTCACGGGAATATTTCCAAAAAGAATGAGATGCCACAAAACGCCATCCAAGTCTGTGAAATATTTGATATGTGGGGCATTGATTTTATGGGGCCATTCCCGTCTTCACGAGGGAATAAGTATATACTCGTCGCTGTCGACTATCTGTCAAAATGGGTCGAGGCAAAAGCCTTACCCACCAATGATGCCCGAGTAGTTGTTAAAATTTTAAAATCTCTCTTTGCCAGATTTGGGACTCCTCGTGCCATTATCAGTGATCGTGGTACTCACTTTTGCAATGAACAATTTGCAAGAGTAATGCTGAAATATGGTGTAACTCACCGTCTTTCTACAGCATACCACCCCCAAACAAGTGGGCAGGTGGAGGTCTCAAATCGGGGTATTAAGAGAATTCTCGAGAGGACGGTTGATGAAAACCGTGCCTCTTGGTCAGATAAGCTGGACGATGCATTATGGGCTTTCCGCACTGCGTACAAAACACCCATCGGGTGTACTCCATATAAGCTAGTGTACGGGAAAGCATGTCATCTTCCGATCGAATTAGAACATAAGGCCTATTGGGCCTTAAAACATGCAAATTTCGACCTTCAGACAGCGGGTGATCACCGTAAAGTTCAACTAAACGAACTAAATGAATTACGTGATCAAGCTTACGAAAATTCTTTAATCTATAAAGAAAAGACTAAGAAGATACATGACTCTAAAATTAAGAACCGCGTTTTCAACGTTGGTGACAGAGTTCTTCTTTTCAATTCAAGGTTAAAAATTTTCTCGGGAAAACTAAAAACCCGTTGGTCTGGACCATTTACTATAACAAAAGTATACCCATATGGAACTGTTGAGTTATTGCAACCTGACGGTCCCAATTTCAAAGTAAATGGTCATCGGTTAAAACACTATTTTGGAGGGGACATACAACCAATGGTTGTCTCGGATCTCCAAACTTACCCCATGGACCAATAAATTCGGGGTCGAGTCAAGCTAGTGACTCGGTTAACAAAAACTAGTTTCCCCAAGGACAATTTTAATTCGGGGTCGAGTCAAGCTAGTGACTCGGGAATCAAAAACAAGCTACCTCATGGACAAATCAATTCGAGGTCGAGTCAAGCTAGTGACTCGGTAATCAAAAGCATAGCAATATGGGTTTTCACTCATATTTCTGATTTCTTTCTCTTTTCTACCACCCTAGTGTGGGGGAGACGAACCACATGTTGTACATATGTAAAACATTTTTTCAAAAAAAAAAAAAAAAAAAAAAAAATGGTATAAGACATATAAAAAGAAAAAAGTGAGTTTGTATGTAAATAGAGTAAAATAAAAGGTTAATAATATTACCTTCTTACGTTCTAAGTCTTGGTGGGACACCAAGTACTGTGAATATTGAGGGCAATATTCAGTTCTAAGTGTGGGGGAGCGTTCTCACGAATGCAAAACACAACACATGTTCCATCAAGAACCCCCATTTGATAAAAATTACCAGTTTTTTCACACTTAGAAATGCAAATAATGGTATCAATCCTCCATGTCTAACCCACAACAGGATTGGCTAGTCCAGGAGCAAACGGCTCTTGGTAAAGACATCTCAGAACCGTTGATGGCTTGCAATTTGCCAAAAATTGTATGGTTCCTCAACTCCCCGAAAACAAATGAGTTGGCTAGCCCGCAAGATTATGGCTTGTGGTAAAGGCCGTGGAAAAACCATAATTGGTAATCAGCTCACCAAGATGTTGACTATTCCATCAAGAGTTGGCTAGTCCAGAAGCAAACGGCTTTTGGTAAAGACAAATCAAATCCGTTGACAGCTGGTGGTTAGCTAAAAATCACACGGTTATCAGGTGTGCCACAGTTCTTACACCTGGCTACTCCAGAAGTGATGGCTTTTGGTAAAGATTAAAAATCCATTAATTTTTTCTCAAATAGATTGCTAGGGACTAGCAATAGTTTAGTGTGGGGGATTGATGAGTGTCTAAATACTCATCATTTTGTACCAATCTGAACTGCCAAAACATACAAAAACACTCAAAAATGCATCATAATACTTAAAATATCTTAGAAGAGTGTTTTATATGTTTCAAATACAAAATATGCAAAACAAATGAAAAACGTACAAAGTTTGCATAATTGGCAGTTTCAGTCCCTCAAGTTTCAAATATTGACAAAACTAGTCCCTGAAGGTTTAAAATGAATGAAAAGTCAACTTAAGTCCTTGGGAAACCAAAAATATTCACAAATGATCCCTGGATGAAAAGTTTACACAAACTGGCAACTTTTACCCCTCAAGTTACAAAATTGGCAAAAATGGTCCCTGGGTATTCAAAACTGGAAAATTTATAAATAATACCCTTGTACTATGCATGAATGACAAAATGGAACAATTTTGATAACATTTTGAGAAATTACAACCACAGTCCCTTAAAAATCCAAATTTACAATAATGGTCCCTGGAGTTTGAAAAATTACAGAAAAGGTCCCTGGATATTTTTAAATGGAAAAATAAATAAATTGGTCCTTGGTTTATCATATTTGGCAAAAATAGCACTTGAAAATACTTTGGGAAAATCACAAATTCAGTCCCTCTATTTTACCCAAATTACATTTTTGGTCCTTGTGTACACTTTAACCAAACCGGACCCTTTTTATTTACTTAACCCAAAAATTCCAATCCAATCCAAACCTTACCCAGCCCACATACACCCCTAGCCCAAAATAAAGCCCAGTCCAAACCCCCCTTTGTTATTTAAAACGGGTCAAACCCCGTTTGACCACCCAAAACCGCCAAACAGCTACCACTGTTCACCCTCCTCCCCCACACCTGAAACCACCAAAACCAGGTGGTATTCCACCTCCACCTCACCTCCCCAGCTCACCATCCACTCCCCCTAACATTCCTTTCCACCTCACAGTCAAATCCCATCACTAATTAATGCAATTCCCACTCCTTTTCACTCCAAACCATACCACCACCTCTGTTTTCTTCCCTATTTCCCCAACTTGCCTAAAAGCTATCTCTTTTGTCCCCTGACACCTCCATATAATCCCAAAGTTCTTTAATTGATCACCTTTGGCCCCAAGTTAACGTGGGGACTTTTGGCGCCATTTTGCATTTAAACGGTTGAGATTGATTCAGAGAAATGGAGGGTCAAGATGGAAGTGGGAAGTGTTCAGAATGCTTCAAGAAACCCTAATGAGGGCTTATAAAAGGAAGGAAAGTAGAAAAGAAGCCTATCTAGTTTAATTTTTAAAAAAGTGTATGTCGTATTAGTTGTTTTAAAAGTTTAAGTGTAATTTAAAGCTTTCAAGTTTCAGTTCAAGTATTCTCAGTGTACTAGTGATCTTTTAAGTTAATAAAAATCAAGTTTGTATTATTATCTTAGTGAATGCCATTTTCAATTTCATATCAAAAATCTTAATATGCTGTGTTGTTGTTAATGTATGGTTTCATGGATTGAATAAGCTCATATAAGCTCCCATAAGCTCAATAAAGCTTTTAGTAACCTACTAATCAGTTTAATATAAGAAATTCAATAATTATCAAATTGGTCAACTAAAGTCAACTGTTGCAATTTGTTCTTGATTTATGGGATTCAGAGGTAAATTGGAAAGGAAGCAGCTTGGAGTATTGGTTTAGATCCTCAGGGGAGGAAATAGGTTGTTCTTGGTTCATGGTTTGAGCAGGAAAGCAATATTGTAAGTTTCAAAAATCTCATAACTGTCTTGTATTGCATCTTTATTAATCTTGATTATCATTGCCATTTTTTGTGTTTCTTATGTTTAATTAATGTATTTAAGTGTAGTTATGGTTTAAGATTGATAGGTTGTTTAGTGAAATAACTTGTTATTTGTTTTCTTAAATCTCACAGTCAAGTAGTATAAGTATCATTTCTGAGTTTCATGCTTGTATTACTGATTGATTTGTGTTCATTTAATCTTATTATATGATATTATGAAGTTTGAAATCAGTTTCATGGATTAAATTAGTATAAATCTTTGGAAATCACCATTTTCAGTTTTATAGGGAGTGTTTGGATTAACTGAGTTCAAGGTTTAAATAAGGTTTTCAGTTGTTGATTATGGTCTAAATAGTTTTACTTAGGCTAAAACAAGTAAGTGTAATCTAGAAAACAAGTCCATTTTAAGCCATAAGTCAAAATCCACTTACAAGTCCCTTGACAGTTAACTGTCAAGGATTTGTGACCCACAAACCCTCACATTAGCTCATATTTTTAAGCTTTAGCTTATTTTAGGTCTAACATAGCTTATTACAACTTAATCAGTCCATTAGAAGTGTTAGAATCTCATATAAGTCAAACTAGTAAGTTTTCCTCAAAAGTCAAATTTGCTCTTATCAGATTTTCTCAAAACTTAAGGGATTTTTGTAGATTTTAGTATTAAGATCTAGGCTTTGAGCTTTTGAGAACTTGTTGTCTACCACCTCTACTTCAGTATCCCACATAGCTTATAATTTTAAGATTTTTACCCTGGGCCCCACAGACCCCCAAACACAACTGCAGGGCAAAGCCTTACCCTGCACACCAGATACACAGCCATCACCACCACTTTGGTGGTGATTTGTGGCCAACTCAGTGGGCCCCACACCTTCTAATTAGCATCTTACAACCCCCCTCCTACCCAGGTTCAAAACTTGACCCTTAGTTTGACCTATAGATCAGTGGACCCCACTTAGTTTTGCACCATAAGTCTGTCCCACTTCTGAGTCAGAAACCAAATAAGCAAGTGCTTATTTGGGCTTTCCAGCTTATCTTAGGAGCTTATCTCATTAAATCTAGCTTAATTAGGTAAAAGTAACTTAGGTAATCCAGATTTCACCATAGTGGACCCCACATAACCTCAATTTAGCTTATTTCTTAGTTTGGTCAACCATAGTCAACTGTATAAGCTTATAAGCACTCTCAGTGCTTATTTTAAGGTTCTAAAGTAGTTGTCTTTATTAAAGTTTCATTATTTAAGTATTTAAGTAGTTTTATAAAAGAAAAACCAGAAAAAGCAAACATAAAAATAGTGATAGCTTCTATTTAATAGAAATTATTTAATTAATTTTCATCTTAGCTTATTAATAAGCACTTGTCCAATTTTATAATTTTATAAATTACTTGGTACCTTAAAGTAGTTAAAATAATTTTATTAGAATTTTCCTAAGCAGTTTACTATTAATTAGATTTAAAACTAGTTTAAATAATTAAATAGGTAATATTAGTAATTAAATAGATTTCTTTAATTTTAATTAACTAAAGTAGAATTTTATATTTTTCCTAAGTTTTATAAAGTAGTTAAGACTTTTAAAAAATAGTTTCATAATTTCCACTGTTCATTTTCTAATTTTCTTATTTTAATTAATTAAATTAGCTTAAAATTAATTAATAAGTAATTAATTAGTCAATTAGCTTAAATTTAATTTTTAGCAATTTTTTATAATTTTTTAGTATTACTGTAGTGTTTAAATAGTTTTATAAATTTTATCATAATTTTCTAAGCTAATTTAGTATTAATAGTAATTTAAAATATTTAAAATAGTTTAATTAAGTTAAATAGTTATTAATTAATAAAATACTCATAAAAAGACAAAAATATTTATTTTCATTTTTTATACTTTCTTCAAGTTCTTATTTAGGTTTAGAAATTATTGTTATAAGTTTTTAGGTTTATTTGTTATAGTTGTAATTTTTAGTTAATTTAAATTAAGTTTTAAATTAGATTTTAATTAGTTTTATTAATTAAATAGTAATTAAATATTATAATAATCATTTTCATAATTTCAATTTCATTTTCTATTTTCTTTAATATTAAGTTTCCAAAAGTTTCACTTTTACCCCCTGTAGTTTGTAACTTGTTAAAACCACTTTTCTCTGTCTGATTATCTGATTTGTGCTTTTGTGTGTATCTTTGTTATTGTTTATATTATCCAAATACCAAGCAATCAGTAGTATAATCAATTCTCAAATCATCTTTGTTACTGTCCTCAGTACCACTCACTTTCCTATCCGTTTACGAATACAATTTCAATCTCGTTGGGATTTAACGATCCGGGGATTTCCCTATATTTCCACGGTCAATATTAACTTGCACTTTCTCCCAGGTGGGCCTAACAGCTGCACACAGCTGACTGGTTGGTTTGGGAGGAGTCACAGACAAACAAAATGGATAACGTCACCATGAGAACCACTAAGTACTTCAAACAAACCTAAATATGAAAATAAATTGTTCAAGGCCAACAGAGGCCGCATCCTAAGCTATTACAGTACCAAATGCTTCAAATTACACAACCGTCAATAAATAGTTCAGAGACAACAGAAATCAAGAGGAATCACTGGGGAGGAGGACCAAAGCGGTAGTTATAGCCAGGAGGGAAGTGTCCGGTGTACCCGTAGGGAGGGTAGTCAGTCTCACGGCCGGGGAAGGGATCAATCTTCATGTGAGGCTCAAGCTGATCTCGGGTGGAGAGGTGCTGCATCTGGCGGATGGTGTGATCGTACATCCAATCAAAGCGCTGGTCAGTGGTGGTCCGCCATGCGTCCATCTGACCCATCCAGGCACCCTGGTGTGCCTGCCAGTCTCCCCGACTCATGTGTCGGTAGTAGTCAGCTGTCCCCTCCTCATAACCCTGGAACTGATGCTGCTGGGGATCTACCTCATCATCAGCATCCTCCTCAACATCTGGCCCCCTACCTCATACCAAGTATAGGTCCCATTCCTCTCTAGCATCACAATGCTCATCTGCCTGAGGGATTTAGCCCTCACTACCCTACATGCCCCACAGTCGCTCAAGTACCCCATGATCGGAGGAGTAAGAAGATCATAGGAATGAGCCAACCGGGTCACGAACATCCCCCCATACACCTTGTCGATATCCCTCTCACCCACACTGGTCCTCAAATAACTGGTCACCCAAAATGGGATGTTGCAGTAGACATCCGCTGAAAAGATGGTGTACAAGTAGAACAGGTCTGAAGCGGTGACACGGTGAGTGGTGCCATGACGTCCTGACAGGCTGTATGTGATGCACCTATGGACCAACCTAACTATGGGGTCCCTGATGGATGCTGCCCCAGTAGTAGAGGTGTAGACCCCATCCCCTATGGTCGGCCAAAAAGTGATACACCTCATCTCACTCCTCTGAGTCTCCCCATTTAACAACCTCTGCATGAAAACCCCATCAACCTCCTCCCTAGTATATAACCCAATCCTCCAACCAAACTCAGCGACTGAACATGACCGCAATTCTCCTCCTAGCCTAAAATATATAGTGGTGCCCCCCACATCCGTCCTAGCCTCAGCCTGATCAAAATGGAAGGTCACAAAGAACTCCCTCACCAACTCACTATACACTGTCTCTCTAATCCTAAACAACCTCTCCCATTGAGGACCCGCAAACCCATCAGTGTGGATCCTCTCCAAAAACGCAGCCTCCAACCCTTGAGCCCTAAGAAACTCCCAATCAACCACGGCCCCAGCATCAATATGGTGGTTACAAAGTTCCGCATACTTGGTGGTGGCGCCAACAGTGTCAAACTCGCTCCAACTATGGACCAATTCCCCATAATTGACTCTTTGGGACCTAGAGGAATTCCCCGATGTTGACGAGATCTTTTGCTCATTTTCCTGGAAAAAGGTAGAGTGAACGGAAACGATTTGAACGATAATTCTAATGATTTTCATGCTGTCAGACACATCTGACGCCGTCAGGATTAGTCCTGACGCCGTCAGACTGATCAGAATCCGAATCATGCAAATGCGAGGGAAAAAACAATTTTCAAACTCTTAACCCATTACCCAAACGCTCCTTTAATCAGAAAACATGGGTGGGGGTTCAAAGAATCCGTGGCATGAGTGGCTTTCCCTAAACTAACGCATGATTCGAGTGGGACAACATAATCAACGGGTAACCCCATGTTTACAAATCACCAAATGGATGGCATTACGATTTGCTAATAATGGGTCAAGAATGGGGTTTAGGGCGAAAGGGGTTTTTCAAATTGATGGATCCTAGGGACAATTGATCGAAAAAGAATGAAGAAAAATCACTTACCAAGTGAAGATTGGATGCGGAAGACGTCGAATTGGAGGGTGGAGAATCGGAGTAGCAACAGCACTTTGGGTGAGATTTGTGGGGTATGGGTTGAAAGTGATTGGTTTTGGGTTAATATTGCTGACGGCGTCAAGAGTTATATCTGACGCCGTCAGATGCCCGTGTGAGGTGAAAAATGGAGTAATTTCATGTTTAGTCCCTGCACTTTGTGTGAATAGCTAAACATTAGTAAAACCCATGAGTAGCTACTCCGTTAACAAGGTCCACCATGGTCGAACGTCTCATTACTGTCACGGAAAGAGGTAAGGTTGTAGAAGGGGTTGGGTGACGTTTTGGCTAAGTTGAAGCTTGTGCACGGGTCATTGGTGTGAAAAAAGAGATGTTGTTCCATAGAGGGTTTCAAATCAGTGGTGTTTTTGAGGTGCAACCTCTTTACACCGGGTTTAAAACCAAAAGAACGTCTTTTGGATAAGTTCGGGAATGTGGTTCGCAAACATCCAACGAAAATGTTATGGAATTGCGAACTCTTCTCTGCATGGGGATGCGCATGAGAGCGGGGGGTAGTTAATGGTGAAGCACTTGGGGAAAATTTCCCGCTATCCTCGTGGTCAAACACCAAAGGGGTTGAAACCTTGAAGACTTTTTCAATTTTTTTAGGTACGGAATTTTCTTTGATCTTTTCTTTGACCCTTGATATGAATTGGTCTGCGAAATTCATAAAAGCTTTATGAGTGCTTTCCATGCGTGCTTCTAGGTGCTGGATTTGTTTTTCCTGATTATCCATGAAGGTTACCATTATCCCTTCGAATTCCTCTTGTCGTGAACGTTCAGGAAAATTGTGGTCGATAACCGTATTCCTACGTAGATTTGGATTCCACATTGGTTCAGCAGCAAGCTTCTCAATACTCATTAATTCTTTTACCTGCTTCTCGATGCTTCCTAACAACTGTTCTTGGGTGGCATATGTGTAGTCAAGTTTTCCCTTGCTTGGGAACATCAGGTCCTCCCATCCTTCCTCTTCGTATTGTGCCAACCCCTCAAGAACTTTCCAGCACTCGTCAATGCTAAGTCTATTTAGCCTGCCCTTGGCTGCGTAATCAATGGCTCTCCTTGTTTGATAGTCAACTTTATCGTAAAAGATTTGGATCTGGAGCCATGGTTCGATGCCATGATGAGGGACTTTTTGGAGCAGGTCTTTATATTGAATCCATGCTTCATAAAAGGTTTCATTTTGACGATGTTGGAACATCAAGATGTCATTTCTAAGCTTAGTAGTTCTCCCCGGTGGGAAAAATTGAGTAAGGAAACGAGTGGTGAGATCATCCCATGTGGTGATGGATCCCGCGGGTAAACGCTCAAGCCATTGACTAGCTTGATCCCGTAGAGAGAATTGGAATAGGCGTAATCGGGTTGTCTCTCTAGTTGCAACATCTAGGTCTATGGAATCTACGATTTTGAGGAAGTCCTTAAGATGTTGGTTTGGATCTTCGGAACGAAGTCCATGGAATGCACATCCGCTTTGCACCAACCGGATGGTGTCGGATCGCAAGGGGGTCACATTGGCTCCGGTGAGCTCAATGGTGTTTCGGTAGCCTTAGTGGCTAGGTCGGGAATACTCTCCTAATGTTCGGGGCCTAAGGGGTTCTAATGGTGGGTTTTGTTGTGGTGGGATGACGGGTTCAAAGATGTTCCCGTTGTCCATGATGTCGGGTGGTTACGAACAAAGGCACAAAGAAATAGATAGACTAAAGAAACCTAAAAATAAAAATAAAATCTTACTAGAAAGGAATCTAGCAAGTGGACCTAATAAAAAGAAATTCTAACCTAGACAATAACTATTCCCCAGGCTGCGGCGCCAGAAACTTGATGCGTGGGAATCGCAACAGGCTTTACCTCTCGAGGGATCTCGAGAAGCTTACAACCCCCACCAGGCAGTGTACCTGATCGTTGTAGTATAGTATAGTGATAAGTACCTGGGGATTGATCGTTCAGCTTAGGAATAGTGTCGCTAGGATTAGAAGACCTAAATACTAGTTCTAAAGGTGAGGGATGATTATTTTTGTGTTTTTTTATTTTATAGAAAGCAATTAAAATTCTCGGGTTCGAAGGATTTGGGCGGAATTAGTTGCTAATCAACTAACCTAATACTAAAGATGCAATCAAAATAAAATACTAGAAATAAAATAAACTAAATTATACTAAAGTTGTGAGCAATAAATGGAGAAAATGTGTTTACTTAGATTTCACTACTCCCTAGACATCTTTTACACGTTAATTACTTGTTATAATTGCATGGATGACGGATCGTATTCCTTAATACCATTCATGGGGTGGCACACTTAACTCCCCAATTCTATGAGCTCTTATCTCCTCCTACACCATGCCCAGCACAACTATATGGATTGTAAACAGTGGCTCATGCATTAAATACAACCAATAAAGACCTAGTGCGCGTCGGTTCATGTTTCTTAAGACGTTCAAGCATGTTACCAATTAGAGATCTGCCAGTTTTCTTAAGCCTAACATATAAATCATTCATCCAAGACAAGTATAAACAAGTAATCAACACATAATTAATATCTAGGTTTCATTAGATCCAAGCAAACACAAGATAGATCTAGCCTAGCATGATGGAATTAAGACAAGAACAAGATATAGACAACCAACACATAGACATATTGATTGAATTAAAAGAACACTTATCTTAATTACACATGAAAGGCATCAAGGGCTTGGAACCCTTGAAAAACCTGTAAAATTCGCACCAAAATCGTACTTAGGGTTTCTCCAAAACTTCTCTCTTTTTTAATGTGAAAATTAGAAAACTATATATAAGAAAAGGGGTCTGACGGCGTCAAGACAAACATTGTGACGCCGTCACCTCGCCGCCAAAACTATTCTCGGACTGCCTTGATCTACATTTGACGCCGTCAAGACTTAATCATTTCCAGGCCGTCATGACTTTTACTCTTGACGCCCTACCTTCGTGACGCCGTCAAATCTTTACTGGATCGTCATGGAATTTTGCTCTTGACGCCGTCAGATAGTTACTCTTGACGCCGTCACCTACTGTTCCCAGATGGAAAATTAAGACTTTGGCGTTTTCTTCACTTTTATGCTCCAAAAACGTTCGAATTGCTTCCTTTTCCAGATTTCTCTCCCAAAGTACCTAAAATCACAAAAGGAACGATTTAGGGCAATATTTGATCAAATAAATTCGAATTCGGGCTTAAATGACCCCTTAAAAACGGATCATTTTTTGCCTCATCAGTGTGGGTGGATTAAAGGGTGTTTACAATCTGCAGCAATTCCAGTTTTGGTAAATGGTTCACCTACAAAAGAGTTTTGCATAGAGAGAGGGCTTCGTCAAGGTGATACGTTATCTCCTTTTTTGTTTATCATTGTTGCAAAGGCTTTACAAGTCTCAATACTTGATGCTTGTAACAAGAGTATTTATAATGGATTGTCCCTTGCTAATAACGGTTCTAATTTATCCTTATTGCAATATGCTGATGACGCCCTTTTTTTTGGCGAATGGTCTGCTAAAAATGCCAAGAACTTGGTGAGGATTCTTAGCTAGTTTCAAGACGCGTCAAGCCTTAAAGTGAACCTCTCGAAAAATAGACTTTATGGTATTGGTGTCAATACAAGTGAAGTAATTAATGTTGCTAATTCAATTAACTGTCAGCACGACTCCATACCTTTTTATTACCTGGGTTTATCGGTTGGGAAAAATATGAGAAGTAAAGAAAGCTGGCTTGGAGTGGTGGATCGAGTTAAATCTAGGTTATCTTCTTTGAAACCTCGTCTACTTTCGATAGGTGGGTGTCTCACTCTTTCTAAAGTGGTTCTTGGAAGTTTACCTTTATTATCTTTCGATCTTTAAAGCTCCCACTATGATTCTTAAACAATAAGAATCCACTAGAAGGCGTTTATTTATTTATTTATTTATTATTATTATATATTTTTTTAATTTTTTTTTTAATTTTTTAAATGCTTTAAAGATGAGACAAATGGAATTTCATAGGTTAAGTGGGATAGTGTCCTCCAAAGTATTGGGTCGTGAGGTTTGGGTATTGGTAGTCTCAAAGCTAAAAACTTGGGACTTCTTGGAAAATGGTGGTGGAGATTCTTAAACGAGAGAAATGCACTTTGGTGCAAAGTTATTTTAACGTTTCATGGTACAGATGGTTTAAGTCTCGTTATCGATACTATTGGTGTCCTTTTCCGAACTTCTTTTTTAAGAGATGTGAAAAGTGGAACTGAAACTTCGTTTTGGAATTATATTTAGGCATAATCTGGTCAAACGTTAAGTTCTTGTTTCCCCTGCTTTTATGCCTTTGAATCTAATAAACATTGGCATGTAAATGAGAGATGGAGTGTGATGAATGGTATTTGGGGTGGAAATTAGAAGTGGTTTCGAGCCCACATGGTAGGACTTTAGATGAAGTTGGTGAGCTATCTCGTCTCATTGGGAATCTTGTTCTTTTTTGCGAGCAACAAGATGGTTGGAGATGGAAACTCAACCCGAATGGTAAATTCACCGTTAATAACCTATCTAAGCTTATTGATGTTGCTATTTTAGGCTCAAATGTTATGTCTTGTAAGGTAGATTGGAACCGGTTTGTCCCCAAAAAAGTGAATATTTTCATTTGGAAAGCATTGAACGATAGGCTTTCAACCCGTGCTAATTTGCTTCTTCGGGGCTTACCCATTTCATCGTCTCTTTGTCCTTTGTGTAGCCTTGAGGAGGAATCTATACATCACAACATCTTGTTCGGTTATCTCTGAGATATGGAGTAAATTTTGGAACCGGTGGCGTATTGATCACCCTCCTAATGTGTCGTCGATATTAGACTTCTTGGATTTTTCACCCCCCATTTCAAAGAACCATTGTAAAATCTAGCAAGCTTCGTTATACGTCTTTATTGGGGGGGGGGGGGAGGGGGGGGGGGGGTTAAGATTGTTATTTGTGACGAAGAGAAAAACTTCACAAAGAGCACAACCAACATGGTCAATAAAGAAGTGTTGTACAATCTGTGATCACAGATATATGTGGTCGTATCTCGCGTTAGGAGAAAAAAATGAATTAACATTGTTATGTTATTTTTGGATTTATTTAACTATTGTGTTTAATATAACGTATGTTTTATTATTAGAAGCTTTCTACTTTATGTTTTCTTATCTAAATGTAGTTTTTTCTGAAATATAGCTTTGTAATACGATTAACAACCCTTTTTATGTTTTTTTTAAATACCTGTAAATTTTGTGAATTTTTTAGCTATTTGATGAATAAAATAAAAGTGCAAAATTTAATGTCGGCCATGAGAACGGTGGATAAAGAAATGGTTAAAAGGGATATTCGTAAAGGGGTAGGTCAATGTATATACAAGACCTTAATAATTTTTATCGAGACTTCTTTTGGCTTCTTCCATGTGCTAGATTGGAATCTATTTTATATTATTTTTCCTTTTTCTGTTTTTAATTTATAGATATTCTTATATTTTAAACGATAACATTTGTTCTTTTATGAAGTCTCGATATAAGACGAGGCCTATAGTTGAGAACACCAAGTATGAGGGTATGTTTGGGAAATAAGGTAAAGTTGATGCTGAGATTTGAGTTAGAGCTAAAATTAGGGCTAAAGGTTATATTTTTATAAATATGTTTAACGAATTAATTAAAGTTTAAGTTTATTAATATAATTTTATATAAAAATATATGAGATTAAATTCAAATATATATTTTTAGTTTTTTTATGATAACTAATTATATTTTGAATGGTGTTTAAGTAATTTGATAGACTATAAGTCTTTTATAAACCGATTTTAACAAGCTTGGGTTTATTAAGACTTTTTTCAGCTTATTTTTATTTTATTTATTTATTTATTTTCCTCTAAAACTAAAAAATACAGCGTTAGGATCAGTATTTCATTAACAAGTTTATATTGGAATTTGGAAGTACATAATTATTGTAGATCATTTGCAATATTGTATTCTCTTCTAAATCGTTCTAGGTGTGTCTGTGATTTGTATATATCACAACTGGCCAACATTGAAAATGACGGCAAATGGGTTCCATCTTCTTAATGGGACAAGTTATCCACATCGTTTCATAAGGAAGGTATACAATAATTGAGCGCATTGCTGGCTTGTATTGTATGCATCGCGAGTTTTACGGTTTGACTAAATCGTTCCTGATGTGACAACATGAAGAAGGTATGTATAACACATCCCCTTCTTAATGTTGAATGTTAAATAACTAAAGTTCGTATGTGAAAAAAAAAAAAAAGAAAGAAAAAAAAAGAAAAAACTATCGTATCATTTTCAAGGCAAAAACTTTATCAAAATTATTGTATGAAACAAAAGAAAAGAAAAGAAAATTTGTTTAGTCTGGTTGTAATAAGGCAAATATACTCGGTTGTTTGCCCCTCAAGGACTAGTCCCACTCGGTCAGTCTTATCACACAAGGTCGCATAATGTCGGCCATACAAGGGAAAAGATGAGATGTGCGAGGCTAGCCAACCGATTCGGTATGCTTATTCGTGTGTGTGGTGTTTATTTAAATATATTTTTGTGCATGCATTTTTTGTAATGTCAGTTTTTTTTTATTAGAATAATTTGTCAATGAAATAGTTTTGAAAAGAAAAAGTTAAGATAAATGGAAAGATATACTGTATAAATGGTTGATAAAACGTGGTTTAAAAATTGAGAAACTAAAACTTATTGAAATTTATGAAAAGATGCTACTCCGTATAAGTGTAAAGATAAAAGGGAAATTAAAGCAAGTTGGAGAAATAGCAAGAAAGAAAGAAAGAAAGGAATAAGAGGCGTTGGGCAAAGGTGGGCTTGACTTTGACTAAATGCAAAGACTTCTTACCCAATAGCCGACAAGACTTCTCTCACATGTACTCCTCTTTTTTCTTTTTCTTGTCCTCCTACCATTATTAATTTATTCATTCTTCTTAATTTCCACTTAAACTTTTAAACATTTTACTTAAAGGAAATCAACCATATCTTAGTTTGATGATTCGCTGCAACTAAAGTATCTAACTTTTTACAAAGTGTCGTCGTATGTGTTCGAATGACACGTGACGTAAGACAATCTCTTCACGTGTCTGAAAGACGTTAGATCAGATGACCACAGCAGAGAAAGAACTTTTTTTTTTTTTTTTACCCATAACATCTTTTTACTCAACGATCTGTATCAAAGATCGTACTTGAGTCGACTAGCTAGGATATTACGGGATATTGCCTCCTACTTGGACTGAGACCTAGCACTTAGGCTAAGCATAGCTCGGCTCGTTATTTCCTCATGTTGTTAGATACGGTTGTTGAAGTAGTATAAATACTTCAAACTCATTCAATGTTCAATTAATTTATTCACTACTCATTTACTCTCACATTTATTACTTTGCATTTCGGCTTAAACCTATACTCACTCTCAAGTCAAAGCTTTGTCTTACGGTCAAAATCAGAGCGAGGCTAATGCGCTTCTTTTATCTATGTTAGGTGCTCGAAAGACGTTACTTGTCAAATCTGAAGAAACCAACACGTGCTAAATCCAAGAAGCAATTATTTACCTTTACACAAAATTTTCTCTATATTTTGTTGTGATTATTAACCGAACACTAACAACATATGATTATATGATGGATCTTGTAACGATTCTTTATGTTATTAATGTCACATGTTTCACTTGGTGTAATTTAATGTTACATGCTACGCAAAGACTAAAGATATCTAGTGCAATATCCATTAATTAGCACTGAAAAAACATACTAGGAAACCCAACTAAGGTGTTTAACACTTTAACACTTGTAGCTTGTCGATATATGTTTATATTAATAAAATAATTAATTAAACACATTGAACATCGTGTCATTTTAGTCATTGACGAATACTAGTGACTAAGAAAAAGAACGATGCCTAGCTATAACCTTGGCCTTATTATTACATTTAACAAATGCCTAGGTTATAATTAAATCAAACGATAGTAGCTAGCGACAAACGCTAATTTCTTTCTTTTAGAATATAAAAAACTTACGTAGCACAATACAAATGAGAAGCTCATTTTAAAGATTTGAACAGACAATTGACATAATAATTTATTTATACCCTATCACCATCTTGACCATAATAATATCTGTAATATAGCTAGCATTAGCAAGCCACCTTCCTCTTCTCTTCCTTTCAACTTGCACCTCTTATCTATCTATATATATTAACTTTCTTTTTATTAAGTTGTTCAGTTCATCTTCATTTCCCATATCTATCTTTGTGTACTTTTGTTTGCCACTAAAACTAGTGCAAGATCAATCTACTACTTCTAAACAAGAATCATCATATCATATCTTTCAATGGAATATACAAGCTTGGTTAATACTTCTTTGGATCTTAATTCAAACCCAAGAAACTTCCTTTCTCTAGTTCCTGTAAGTTCTTAAATATATACATACATCATATATATGAACATGTAAGTACATGTGACGTGCTTTTAGCTAACAAGGTTCCTTGATTTTTGACTTGTAGAAAAAAGAAGTTCCAAACAACTTCATTGAGCTTGGATTGAGGATGTCACCAGTTAAAGATGAGGTATACATCATTTCACATAATCCTTTATATAAATGCTTTCTATCTAAAATTACATATGTTTAGCTATAGCTATATGAATAACTTATAACTTAGGGTTTTTTGGGATTTTTTAATAGCAGGCTGCTAGTGCTTTGGTGGATGAGTTAAATAGAGTGAGTGCAGAAAACAAGAAGCTTACTGAGATGTTAACTGTCATGTGTGAGAACTACAATGCTTTGCAAAACCATTTGGCTGACTATATGGCCAAGAATCCAGCACCATCTGATAGCACCAACAATAGTTCAAGAAAAAGGAAACCTGAAAGCCCAACTAATCAAATTATGATCAACAATGAGAGAGGCAATTCTGAGAGTAGCTCAAGTGATGAAGATTCTTGTAAGAAACCTAGACAAGAACAACACATCAAGGCCAAGATTTCTCGGGTTTGTGTTCGTACTGAAGCATCCGATACCGGCCTTGTAAGTCCTCTTAAATCTTTCTTTAATTTGTTGCATGATCGTGTTTGAGATTGCATTTTGAAATCAACTCTTAGATAAAAGAAGGATTGTGCTATGTCTCTAAATGATGATATCTATATGACATGATTTCATACCTTAGAAAAGTTAGGTTTGACGATCAACTCAAAGAAAGAAACAAGAAACTAAAATATACTATGAGCTTCATGGTTATAACTTTAGTTATAGGATGTAATTATTTCTTATGTTTTTCAAGATTTCTAAACGTGTATGTTATTTTTTGTTATAAACAGTTGGTTAAGGATGGATATCAATGGAGGAAATATGGACAAAAGGTTACAAGGGACAACCCTTCTCCTAGAGCTTATTTCAAATGCTCTCATGCTCCAAGCTGCCCAGTCAAAAAAAAGGTGAGAAACCATTGTCAAACTTCATCTAAGTTTTAGTTTTAAGATAACCTATATCGATATGGTGTTCTAATATGTTTCTTTGTTAAATCTTTAGGTTCAAAGAAGTGTTGAGGATCAATCAATCTTGGTAGCAACTTATGAAGGAGAGCACAACCATCCAAGCCAATCAAAACACGAACAAGCTAGCTCAGGATTGAACCGAACAGTCACAAGCACGACTCTCGGTTCAGCTTCTCTAAGCTCATCTGGACCCACAATCACTTTAGACTTAACCACCCCACCAAAACCACCAACCAACCCCTCGGACGTCGAAGCCAAAGTTGGTGGTGAACGAAGAGTTGACACACCAGAATTTCAACAGTTTTTGGTAGATCAAATGGCATCTTCATTGACCAAAGATCCGAGCTTTAAGGCAGCATTAGCAGCTGCGATTTCCGGAAGAATGGTTCAACAAAATCAGTCCCAAAAGTGGTAATAGCTACTAGAAGCCATTGATCATGAGATCATGGATGATGCACATGTAGATATACCACTTGGTTAAAACAAAACAAAACAAAGTGCTAGTGGTAGGAAGCTTTTCAATTTGATCTAAAATGAGGTTAAGTTAGGAGAGAAAAGTTGTACACAAGTTGTGGTTTGCTTCCAATTCTAATGTGATTTGGCTCGAACCAACAATACTTTGAATTTGTTCATACAAAAGATTTGAGAGTTTTTCGGCTTATGATCTATTTACGCGTTCTTAAACTTTTTATCTTAATCACGAGTGATTAATTGAATCGTTTTAGCTGTTAGCTGTTAGCTGTTATACGTTAGACTATGTTCTATCTTTCACGTGGAAAAAATGATCCATAAGCTAGGAAGCCTTTTACGTGGTCCAATTTATCGATAGATTTCAAAGTGCGGTGGTCCTTGAATTCAAGATGGACAATTTATTGTGCTACAAATTCACATGCTCTCGTTTTCAAAATAAATGATATAGAAAACTTTTTCCTCGTCGACTATACTACTCATTGAATATAGAGTACCAAACTTATATATAAGTCATAAGTGATAGTATGCATGTTGTCTTGTATATAACGACTCTTATCCTTTTCCAAGTGGAAGTTGATAATACCACGTCTCCATATAATAACTTTGATGATATATATACTGACAAAATTACACAGATGGTCCCTCTGGTTTACACGGATTACAAATTTAGTCTCTAAGTTAAAATAAGTACACCAGACATCCTTAATTTTGAAACCTGTTACCTTTTTAGTCCCTAATTTGGATGGGCTGTTAGTTTATCCGTTAAGTTATTTGCACCGTTAGTCCTTCATTAATATTTTTGCACCGTTAGTCCTCATTTTCTAAAAAAGTCCTCATTTTTTGCACCGTTAGTCCCTCCGTTAATATTTTGCACTGTTGTTAATCTTTTTACGTTTTCGTCTATTTTTTACGTACTCGTCCATTTTTTAACGTTTTTGACAATTTTTTTTACATTTTTGTCAATTATTTTACGTTTTCGTCCTTTTTTTACATTCTCGCCCGTTCTTTTAACGTTTTCGTTTATTTTTTTACGTTTTTGTCAATGTTTTTACATTTTCGTCCATTTTTTTATGTTCTCATCCGTTTTTTAACGTTTTCATCCATTTTTACGTATTCATCCACTTTTTTACGTTTTCATCCATTAGTAGACAGCCCATGTTTTGCATTTTTTGGTTAAAATCTCGCGTGTCGTGATGTAAAACATCATTCCGGACAACTTTCATGTTTTACACTTTTGATGATTCAAACCAGAAAGGGGTCAAAATCGTGATTTAAAATTGACACATAAACATTTTTCTCAAGTGTCAAATTTTCTTTTTGTGTACTTACCTAATCCAAAAAAAAAAAGAACGAAAACGTTAAAAAGACGGACGAGAACGTTAAAAAATGGACAAAAACGTAAAAAGATCGATAACGGTGTAAAATATTAATGGAGGGACTAACGGTGCAAAAAATGAGGACTTTTTTAGAAAATAAGGACTAACGGTGCAAAAATATTAACGAAGGACTAACGGTGCAAATAACTTAACGGATAAACTAACGGCCCATCCAAATTAGGGACTAAAAGGGTGACAGATTTCAAAATTAGGGATATCTGGTGTACTTATTTTGACTTAGGAACTAAACTAGCAATCCGTGTAAACCACATGAACCATCCGTGTAATTTTGTCTATATACTAGTATTTGGTAAGCATGATATATTGCTATTATTATATGCAAATTTTAAACTTCATGTTTTGGTGAAGTTTCCCGATATTCATTGTTTTGACTTTAAAATCACTCTCAAAAGTAATTGGGTTGCATTTAAATAAATATTAAATAGCAAATATATTCTTATCTTTGCAAAATTCAAAAATTTCATAAATATCCTTTTGATGCATTAAATGCATTGTACTTTATGCATAAAAAAAACTAGTAAAAAGGATATATATGAAATTTTTGAAAATTTCAAAGATATACATGAAATTTCAAAGATATACATGAAATTTTCCCAATAAAATATGTGGTTATAATTATTTTATATTATTCTCATTTTAAGTTATTTTTTTCACTGAATCTCTACCGGTATCATTAATTCTACTACAAAATTTTGTATTATAGTCTTAACATACTTAATCTACCAAATCCATGTGAAGAAATGAACTATACAGCTTAAAAAGTCTACGACGCAGTTGAATACTCACGTGAAGTTTAATTGAATAAATTCAAAGCCTTTATAAGAATACTAGTTATAATACCTGTGCACGCACAGGGTTTTTAAAATTTTGTTTTGATTATATATTATTATCGATTAAGAAATGAATCACTTAACAGGTTTCAATTGGTTTTACTTGGTGCACTAAAAAATAAAAAAACATATATATGTATATATGTTATAATCTACATATTATTTTAGGAGAATGCTTTTGGATTAAAAATTATATTTTATCATTCAAGCAAAATTACATGATGATACTTGACTTGCATGCCATGTTAGTGATATATGCTTTTAGTTTGGAAACCCATGCTATCAATTTACGATATGTTTTGTAATTGTGGTATTTCTTTTACTTATATTTTCGTTAAAATATGTAGCATATATACATAACTTTGAATCATTTATTTGATTATGAATAACTATCATACCATGTTTACTAATGCACCTTTTTGTTTGAAAATTTTCATTTTCATAAGTTTGTGCTATTACTTCTCAAGTTTGATCATAAAATTACCAAATAAACATAGATTCTTACACTATAGCTTCTTATAACATAAAGAGAAACAAAAAAAGATGTGATGGGTAGAACTCAAATTTAATCTTACGTTTATGTCTAATGTATAAAAATAATTTTTCTCTGAGACCGAACTATGTAATGAAATTACAATTACTTGTATAAGTAAATTATAAATGCATGAAAAAATGACAAAGAGTACATTCGCAAGTCTTTTTAGGATTTTGTTTTAATCTTTACCGACCTTTCACTTTAGTGCAACTTTTTTTTAAAATTGGCCTATATCATCAAGGTAAAAGACACCCATAGTTTAGACCATTGGTTGATACCCATAGTGTTATTAATGACAACAAACACCTGCTAAGTTTTTTTAACTCATTCAAAGACACCTGCTAAGAATTCCCACCATAAAATTCCCCAGACACTAAAATACATCTTTGGTACATTAAAATTCCCCAGACACTAATCCTCTTCTAAAAACGCACACAACAAATTACATTGCACTTTAGTGTGTATGATGATATCATAAAACTGCAAAAACCACTTACATGTTGCATTATAGTAAGGATAACAACAAAGTTAGTTATAACATTAAATAAGAAAACTTCATATTAGAACTAAAGGGGTGTTTGGTTATGCTTATTAAAGGTGCTTATTGACTTTTTCAATTACCATAACACAATAAGTTTATGATAAAGATATAAGCTTTTTTGAGAAGCTTAGTAAAAAAAAACCTTTGAACTCAAAACTAATTATATCATAGCTTAGTGTGTTTATAGTAAAAACACAAATATTAAGCGTAAAAGTTTTCAATAAAACATAAAAAAAAAAAAAAAAAAAAAAGTTAGTAAAAGTTGGTGTGTATAACAATAAAGTTAAACCATAAAAAAGGTTACTAAAAACTATCAGCTAGAAAAAGCATAAGCCAAAGTTCTGTTGTGGTTTCTTTCAGATTCTATCGAGAAGCAAAAAGAGGTTAACACATACATCATAAGTATAGAAGAATGGTATCCCACATTCGTGATTACCAACTCAACAACATTATCGCAATATAGTAACGTAATAACCTGATTAAAAACTATATGTGTTTGCTTAATAATTCTTATGTACATACTTTAATTCCTTTACAACGGCCAATTATTATTATTATTTTTTGGGGATGAAACATTACGTCAATGAATAAAGTTAGGTTATCACCTACATAGTTTTTTTTTTTTTCTTTTTTTTAGAATGTGATTGTTATCAAATAAGAATTGTGATGCGTGCATTTTTTTTTATATATAATCTAAGGAAAATGCCTTCTAAATTAAATAATGACTATCAAACCCATGTGTGTTTTTTTTTTTTTAATGATTAGCTTTGTATAATGTTTTTAACTGGCAGACATGCTGAGGTTGATGTTGATGTTATTGTTTAACTTTAATTATTGATATCATGTTGTACAAAATGTGCAAGTTTAGTAGCACATAATGAGCGTTAATGAAGTTAAAATATGCTTCGTAAAGTTTTTAAAATGTTTTTATGGATATTCATATATATATTTTAAATAGCAATTTAATGAGTCGTTGTTATACGTAGAATCGCGTATATTTATTTTCATATTATGGTAACTCGTGCTTACCATTTGATATTTATATTCCTGTTACTAATAATTTAGACGTATTTAATATTCAAACCCGTGTACTCATAAATTAAACTTTTAAATAGAATAATATGAGTCCTTATTTAAAAAATATTCTAGTGGATGAAAGTCTACAACTAACAATATTAAAACTAATTCGTATATTTACAAACTTTTGTAATATAAATAGATGAAAGTCTAAAACTAATAATAATACTCATGTCATTTTAAATAAAGTTTATATTATAAAGTATAAGGGGTATTGTTGATGCATAATCTGGCGCGGACTGATTCAACGACTCTCCTTGGGCCGTTAGTCGTCTTCTCGAGTCCTGAGTAGACCTGTCAACAAAGAGAACCCGTTAGGAGTGGACCCGAGGCCGTAGCCCCGGGATCCACCTCCGACGGTCAAGTTAGTGTCGATGCGTAGTAGCATATATGAGAATTAGGTTTAGGATAACCTGTTATGAGATGTGGTGAATGGAACCCCAGCCCTATATTTATAGGCCTGGATTAGGGTTAACGCGTAGAGTGGGCTGTTGGCTACCCGGGCCTGACCCATTCCTGGCCCAGTCCGGATCATACGTCCACAAGCCCCCGAGTTTAGTATGACATAGCGCATGGCTATGTTATGCTAAACTTAAGTTCTATTCATGGCTGCGTAGGCACAATCAACCAAATGCGATGGTACGTACTGGGTTCATGTGTGCGTAAGGGACGGATCATACTGCGCAGTCCAAATGCGTAACTGCGCACTGGGATTGCGATTGTGATTGTCTCACAATTGTGAAGGTGGATAGGTGGATCCATATGCTGTATCCTAGATAAGGGCGTACCTTTTGTTCCAGTAGCGATACAACATAGTGCGACAGAAAACGTGCTTCTGTGGCAGAAGTGCGCGTTGTCCGCGACAAAAGTGTGCGTTGTGCGCGGCAATGATGCGCGCTGTGCACGACAGAGGTGCGCGCTTATGCGCGACAGAGATGCGCGTTGTGCGCGCTGTGTGCGAACATTACATTCGTCTTTACAACCGACAGAGAACGTCTCCCCTGCGGTAAGATGGTGCGAATATTTAAATCCGTCTTTGTACCGGGCCTGCAGTACCTCTTACGTACGATCTGCTTCCAAGTATACCTGCGTGACGCGTGCGCCAACAGTGGTATTATATACCCTGGTAGCCCCCCAAGTTTGATGGTGCTACTCTTGTAGAAGTATTAAACTTAGTTATTCAAATTCTGAAAAATACTCAATGCAAATATTAGAAGTATATGCCGCGAATCGCGACATAGAAAACCTAATGAGGTAAAAGATAAGCGCATAGCAAAAATATAGCACATAGCATATATAATTAACATATAAAAGAAATAGTAGTGCGAATTACACCTATCGTGAGGTTTTACAAACTATATAAGAGAAGTAGCACATAGCTAATAATAAAAACAGTGCGCGCATGGCGATTGATTGAGTTTTTTTTTTTTTTTTTTTTTTTTTTTTTTTTTTTTTTAATAATGGCGCGGATGGATGTACCATGACCGCGACTAATAGTTTCTGTTGCACGCACAGACGCAGATAGATTTATCGTGTCCGCATAGACGCTAACGTTTTTGGATGATCGCAGTTGACCACGGCTTTCGTCCAGTGCCTGTACATGACAGGGCATTGCGCTCATGGCGATTGACTAGCATCGTGGTGCCTGTACATGACAGTGCGCTCATGGCGCCAATCTGCGAAGATTTCCGAACGCATGGTCCTAACGCGCGTAGATTTATCGTGACTGCGCTGTTTCGCGGCTAAAAAATAAAATAGGTCCGATCGTGCGGACTTAATGCGACTTAGGTAAAATCGTGTTTACCAAGTTTAAAAGATTTACATAAAATCTTCTTAATCTTTTAAAAAGATAAAATAGGTCCGGTCGTGCAGACTTAGTGCGCTCATAGCGATAGATAAAATCGTGTTTATCAAGATACAAGATTTATGTAAAATCTTTTTAATATTTAAAAGATATGCGCCTAAAATATCGGGATATCTTTCTAAATTTTAAAAGATATGCGCAAGGTAAAAGATTATGCGCAAAATAAACAAATTGTTTTAAGTTTAAATGTGTGTTGTTGTACAATACAAAGTATGTTCTATCGATTATTAATTAATATGTACTGCTTGATATGTTTGACTAAAAATCAAACCAATCAAAATATTCAAAGCTGCTGATTATTAATCTTGTGCGTAAAGAGTAAATACACGCATCGAGATGCATGAACTCGATGTATGTTTTAAAGTTACCGGCTTTTGAACTCGTGGTTGCTTTCCGGTGATGTGAGAGCACAAAACTTGTCGTGGTCCCACGGATGGCGCCACTTGTTGATGCATAATCTGGCGCGGGCTGGATCAACGACTCTCTCTGGGCCGTTAGTCGTCTTCTCGAGCCCTGAATAGACCTGTCAACAAAGAGAACCCGTTAGGAGTGGACCCGAGGCCGTAGCCCCGGGATCCACCTCCGACGGTCAAGTTAGTGTCGATGCGTAGTAGCATATATGAGAATTAGGTTTAGGATAACCTGTTATGAGATGTGGTGAATGGAACCCCAGCCCTATATTTATAGGCCTGGATTAGGGTTAACGCGTAGAGTGGGCTGTTGGCTACCCGGGCCTGACCCATTCCTGGCCCAGTCCGGACCATACGTCCACAGGTATAAAGTGTAAGGGTTATTTGTGTTTTTTTTTTAAGTTATTAAAAAACATGGAGACTTGTAATTTTACACTTAGCTCCATATATTTTATGTAAAATTTAACCACTAAAGTTTTATTAATTACTTCCTCTCTTTTCAAGTTTTTGTTTTTATAAATTTGACACTTATATTTTTATGCATTTTTTTCCTTAATCAAATTTCTCTACCAAATTTATTAAGTTTGACCAAAATCAATTTAATTTTGACTTTTTATTGACCAATCACGTTGCTCGATTTCGCCTACGTGGCAAAATCGAGCTCTCTTATTGGTCCAATTTTTTTTTTCAATGAGAAGGGATTTGCAAAAACATTCTTAAATGATGTAATTCTTTTAGTATATAAAAGATTTTCTGGTTTTTATAGTCTTATCGGATAGAAATAATCCCGTCTTTTTTGGGTAAAATCATCTCACCTACCTTATACTTCAATTCGCAACGGCGGAATTGGGTATTGTTGTATTCGTTAAATTGCATACTTGAAAAACTATGCCGCATGATGGGCCAATGTTTTACTTAATAATGGGCCACTGTTTTGCTACACAGAAAACGTTACACAAGGAAGATTGTCTAAATTTAGCTTCTAACAAAGTTATTACAATGTTTAAAACGTTGATTGTGTGTATGTGTGAACCATAAAAAAATATGGCCATAACAAACACATACTTGAAATAATGTACTCCAATAGATCAATCCCAATATCATTACATATATAGCTCACAACGTTTAATGTAAAAGGGTGTTTTGGGAATTGCTTACATTAGTGCTTATCATATTTAAGTAGATAAGCACTTTCAAATGTTTAGATAAAATTGTTTACTTTACTTTACACTCAAGTGAACACTTAATTTTGAACAAATGAAAAAAAATATAGACTTTCAAAAGTGATACGACCATAGTATAATCATCACCTTCTATGTCTTAGAGTATTGAGTATCGTAACGCCACCCTGTCGTCATTTCAATGCAAATTCACAATGGCTTGAGCCATTTCGGTACCAGCAACACCCTGACGCCAATTTACAAAAGGCTAAAAATGTTTTATGTTTTTAATTTTAATTGGTTTTTGTATTTTAATTGGGTATGATGGGTTCCAAAAAGGTGAAATGGCTTGAGCAGTTGAGTTGGTGCTGAAATACTGAGGTGGCGAAATGGCTCAAGCCACTGCACGCTCTTAGCTAGTGGTACTCCGTACCTAAAGGTATTTTGGACCAGATTGCGTTACTCATATATCAATATTTCACATCTGACAAAAATACAAATATAAATCGTTTAAACTTGAAATTTAATATAGCTTATACATAATTATTTTTTGGGGGGGGTAAAGGGTATTTTACCATGAAAAAGTATATTAATAATGGGCGAGTGATTAAAAAATTACTAGTATTATACTTGACATAATTTGTTTTTTTAAGTAGCGAACACATTTTTTTTACATAAAATTGTACTTTTCTTTGAAATTCATCATTTTTGAGGTATTTTTTTAATATTTTTGCGTTTAAAAAAATTTATATTAGCTCAAAGTGGCAAAAATGTCACAAAATAGCAAAATACTCTAAAATTGCTAAATTTGAAAGAAAAATACCTGTAAAAGCAAAAAATTTGTTCATTACCCATAAAATAAATGATGTCAAGTGTGATACTTTTTTCAATCACTTGCCCAATAATAATCAATGAAGTTCAGGCAATATGACAAAACAACATATTGACTATAACAAACAACACACCCGTTGTGATTCAAACCACTATACATAAGATTGACATGCAAATCTCATGAACACAAAACGCACAAAACGCCTAGCCGATACTAAAAATAGATCAAAAGTACACAACTAGGCTGTGCTATAAGCCTATAAATCATTACGTTGAGCTTTCCATGATTAAAGGCGGATGAAGTTTCCATCTAGCTAGAACCCGTTCCACATTTGACGTCTTCTTGAAATGAAATGTTAACAGCTTAAGCCGAACGGTAGAAATAATGACATCAACAACTTGATCAATGGTTCTCTTGTTATATATTGAATTTTGTGAGTGGTTGAATCTTGAATTAGTGTAGTTCTAGTAGGAGTGATGTAAATGAAGAAGACTAGGAGCACCTGGGGTCGTTTGACTTTGTAATGGAGTATTAATTATTATTCATGATCCCTGTATTTTTCTTCTCGCCTACAATGCGACCCTTCACTTATTGGCTGCTTTTTACTTTCACACTTCACACATCAATTTTCTTTTTTGACCACCGGCAATTAATTCTTATTTTATCCAAGTGCACACGTTTGGGCTAATATGTATTCATGCACACTTAGTTATTGTCACTTGTCACCGTTTATTTAGAACTAAAACAATACGGAGTACAAGTTTTCGAATATTTTGGCTTGCTATAGTGTTATTGGTTTTTCCTATTGGAGAGGCTGTGTCAAACTAATTAAGCTTGTTTTCATTTTTCAATAGTATTACTTTTCATAATAATTAAGGAGACTTTTAAATGTTGAGAAAGCGAGGAAACGAAGAAACGTCATTATATGAATATGAATCTTGAAGACCGCCACTATTGTATTACTGGTAGATTAGGAAGACTCGATAATAATGCTTAGGTGCTTTTTGTCAATTTAAGGTTTCAACTTCAAAGACTTTGACATTTATGTTTTGGTCATCTTTCAGTTTCTTTCTCAATAAATTCAACTTCCAAACCACCTCCTAGTTTCATTAAATCATATTGTATCCCAAATCGTGCTTATAAGTGGTTATCAAATTATCAAACTATCATCAGTTGTGATATCGTATTTCAAGAAACTTGCATATATGAGTAATGTTGTAGGACTCACGCAACCACGTCAACGAGACCTCTTGTGTCAGGTCTTTGCTTATCGTCTAATTTGGTTTAGAAGACTTTAATGAGACGTGGCTTGGTACAAGAATTGGTAAACTATTGGTCTACAAATCCCCAACATGTACTTGTCAAAAGACCGAAACTCATCACCTATTTGCACCACTAATACATGTAGAAAAATCAAATCATACATTTGATACCACATATCTAGTCGTGTATTGCTGAGACTTTAGACTTTTTAAAGTACAGGGTATGTTGGTATTCGTAGCGTACACGCTCTAACTATGTCTACGTACCAAAGAGTTACCAATTAGATCAAAATTTACGCCGCAATTTACATAATATAGAGAAAGTTTTGTTGAATATATTTGTATGATATTGTTGTACCAACTCATGCAAGATGCAACAAGTCACAACACAAGAATGTATAATTAAGTAACAGTGGTACGTGATCAAATAATAGGAAACCAACTCACATAGTAGCAAATTAAGAAGAGACAACTACATCATATAGAAGGTCGTAAAAGAAGTACCTTAATGGTACTCATTTAGACTCAGAGCTGTAGAAACGTCGACAAACATAAACAATTAGATACCAAAATGCAACAAGGAATATAGAACCTGCACTCATGAAGAAAAAAAAAAACATTAAAGGAATTCTGCACGGGAATATAGTTCTAAGTCCTCACGTAAACACCCTAAGATTCGTTGTATGTCATCAGCGAAGCAATCACAAAATAATGTAGTTGGCGGAGCAGAAAACATGACTTTAGTAAAGTTACAAGAACAACATCCAAGAGTACTAATTCAGGCAACTTTAGAAAGCCTCTTCAAGTGATTGTTTTTATTTCAGTGGGTAAACATTTCATTACAACCTTCATCCCACATCGCTAAAGAGGTGGACATTTGCCCAAGGAGATAGTCTATAAATTGGGCCATATCAAGCCTTAAGTGAGTAGGCAACCGTTTACATCCTTTTGTACATTGTTTACATCCTTTAGTTCTCTGTAGATAATATTGTGATAGATTTGTTGTTCATGTAGTTTATAATGGAGCAATTTACATGTTCAGTAACACAGTAAGGAAAATGTAGAGTTATCATAAGACCTTAGAATTTTGATGAACGGTTTCATGGCGTCACAAACTTTCAAAAAGGGTTTCCATATTGGCTAGTTCAACCTAATTGGTTAGTAATAAGGAGATTTGTTGAGTACTATTTTAAATTTTTAATCGGCAACCAATGAGGATGCACCGATTTGCCCTGCAATAATTTATATAGATAATATTTCTTATTTATTCGTTGAATCTTGCATATTACGTAGGTTGTTCAAAAGATTTGAGAAATCTAGAAACCTTAAAAGATTTGAGAAATCTACAAACCTTGGATACCCCTATTCTTACGTAGGTTGTTTTTGTTTTCAGTTATCCAGTTACTCGAACTATGCTGCATGATGATGATGGGCTAATTTTTCATTTCATAATGGGCCACCGTCTAGCACACTATTAACGTTACACAATATACAAGGAACACAATCTAAATTTCTTAGTAGAATAACAATTAACAGATCGTCAAAAGTATTACTCCGTACTAGTGAGTATGGCTGAGCATCGGGTCGGATCCCGACCCGACCCGACCCGACATATACCGATACCGACAAAAGCAAAAATACCATCCCGATCCCGAACCCGAAAAGCATCGGGTCGGTTCGGTTTTAATCGGGCATAGTCGGGCGGTTTGTCGGTATTCCATTTTGTCCCGATTTGCAGTTTTGCAATTTGTCCAGTTTTGCAATTCGTCCAACTGGCCCATTATAAAACCTGGCCCATGAAATGTCCAAATGTCCAAATGATAACACTATCCAAATGATAACACCTAGCTGAGTTTCCAGTAGCATGAATTGTCCAAATGATAAAAAGCTTATTGACTTACTGAGCATGAATTGTCCAAATGATAACACAAAATACAAATATCCAAATGACCAAATCTAACATTACAGTTATACAGTAGCTGAGTTTCCAGTAGCATGCTTGAAAATTCCAAATGTCCAAATCTAACAGTAGCAAATCCAAGGTTCCAAAGTCCAAAATGAGCAAAGCTTCTTGACAACTCGGTGAATCACAAGTTCTTCTCTTTTTCTCCCTTTTGCTTGTCTAAAGCTTCTTGAATTTCTAGAAATGACGTAAAACAAAATAAGTGTCTACAATAACCAATAACCAATATACTTGTATATATAATTATAAATAGTTTACCTTTGGCAATCTCGTCGTCTTTCATTAAATCCTCTAACGTACCCAAAGTGATGTATCTACTTGATGTACGATTCCAATCTTGTGTGCACACCAAAGCCTCTACAATGCTAGGTGATAAAGAATTCCTAGACGGGTCCAAAACGCGACCACTCGCGCTAAAGGCGGATTCGGAAGCAACGGTGGATACTTGGATGCACAAGATATCTAAAACAAAGTTAATAAAAAACATGACTTAATAAAAAACAAAACACAAATATATCTAAAATTTAATAAAAAACACAAGTAATTACCTTTCGCCATCTTTGATACGATTGGAAATCTTGGACTATTTAACTTCCACCAAGTTAGTAGGTCGAAGTCTTCGTTATCTTCTAACTCAAGACGTGGTTCTTTAAGATATTTGGTCAACTCATCTTCAACCACGCTCAACCTACTTCCAACTTTCTCTTTAAAGAAAGAATTACAACGACGACGACTTGTATTACTATTTTGACTTGACGTTGCTTTTGGTAAATCACTTCCTTCCTTGGTGCCATATTTTTCTTTGTACATGTTAAACAAGAATCTCATATCCTTTTCAACCGTCTTAACCATTTTCTCACATACTTCATCGTCATTTAAAAATGTCTCACCATCGTTATCTATCCACATGGGTACATTACCAAATTCTACCAAATGTCTAAACCCAATTTCAATCATATCCGACTTCATTGTGGGATCTAAGATAACGGCAAAGTACATATAATGGTTGATTTTTTTGTAATCACCCCAATATTTGTCATATTTTTTTCTCATTTCATCAACCATTACACAAAAAGAAGCATTCACATTTTCCCACTCACGAAGATGCTTATCAATACCAAGTACCTCTCCAAACCACAAATGAGCTACGGGACATGATACGTTTGACACAAGTTTGGTTGTTTCCTTAAATTTTTCCAAAAATGAAACTACCTTTCTACAAACCTCAAAATCAACCCGCTTAGGTATTTCCTCAAGGTCTCGAGCAAAAGAAGAGTTATTAAAATCATAATCAAAAAAAGCTTCTTTTAACTCAATGGCGGTTTTCAACATATCATGTGTCGAATTCCATCTTGTAGGGCATTCGGAAACCAAAAACTTCTTTGAAGTACTAGTCTTTTCAACACTTTCTTTAAAGTTAGCAACTCTTTGGCTCGAATGTTTTATGTATTTCACGGCCAAAGATATGTTACTCACTTCCTTGTTGAATGTTTTTAGACCATCTTTGACAATTAGGTTTAAAATATGAGTCATACATCTTATGTGAAGATGTTTACCACCATCATACTTATCGGGTAAATTTTCTACCAAGTATTCAATTGCTTTGTCATTTGAAGTAATGTTATCAACCGTAATGGTCATAACATTCTTTATACCCCATCCGTTTATACATTCCAAAAGTGCCCTACCAATATCCACCCCTCTATGGCTATGAATTGGTCTAAAATTAATTATTCTTTTATGCATCACCCAATCATCATCTATAAAGTGGGCCGTTAAAACCATAAAGTTCATTTTTTTACAACTAGAAGTCCACGTATCGGTGGTTAAATGAACCGTAGTGTCCTTGTTGCTTAAGAAATTCAATAGGCTCTTCCTCTCCTCAATATAAAACTTAGAAATATCCCTAGCAATAGTAAAACGGGAGGGCAAATTAAATCTAGGTTGCATTTTCGCGGAATATTTAATGAATGCCGGGTGTTCTACAAACTTAAACGGAAGCTCGACAAGCACAATTAACTCAATCAACGATTGTTTAATCTCTTTTTCATCATACTTCCAAGTTTCTAAAGTCCCCATGCTACTACCACCCGCATCATTCTCCCCTATATTTTTCTTAAAGGCTAGTTTTCTTTGTTTCCTTAATTGCTCAATATCGGGGTTACCATTACAATTCATATAATGGGTATTCAAGTGTCGCGTACCATGTAATTTAGAATCGGATTTGAAAAACGCGGGACACCATTTGCAATACGCCCACTTAATGATTGTCCCATCATCATCCGGTTGCATCTTGGGATCAAAGTATTTCCAACATTCGGAATATGTTTTCCTTGGTTTAAGTGGGGGCTTCCTTTTCCGATTATTACCATCACATTCAACGTCGGTTCATCCTAAACAAACACATTAAAACAATAAAACATTAAAGTCGAATCAAAAACTCATGGCTGTCGAATCATTAAAACATCACAGTGAATGTTATTATAGAACAGAAAACATTAAACTCATGGCTATCAAGTATCACAGTGACACAGTCGAGTCATTAAAACATCACAACATTATAACATTAAACTCATGGCTGTCGAATCAACTTAAAACATCACAACTTTAAGATGTCGAATCATTAAGTTGTTTTGTCAATCATTAAAACATCACAACAATTAACTGTCGAATCATTAAAATACATCACAACAAAGATGATATTCTAAATAAATAGTAAAACTCATGACAACAAAGATGATATTGTAAATAAATAGTAAATACTTACCATTAAATTGTTTTGTTGAGTTGAGAATGATTCATATGTTGGTAGAGAAGATGATATTGATTCACCCCTTGTGCTTTTTAGATGAGATTGATCCATATAACTATATAAGAGTAAAGGTTTTAGATGAGAAGATGATTCGTTTTTTTTTTTTTTTAGATGAAAAAACGGGACTTTTGATACACTGGTTACCAGTGGTAGGTGCATGATATTAGCAAACCTAAATGATGTACGGGCCAATCGGGCCAAGCGGGCATCTGTCGGTTTTTTTACCGACCCGACCCGATAACCGACACAATCATATTCCACAACCGACTCCCGACCCGTATTGTAACGGTTCAATATCGGGCTATTTCGGGCGGGTCGGTTTGTCGGGCTTAACGGGCTTCGGGCGGTTATGCTCAGCCCTACTAGTGAGACTAAAGGGCAAGGTAGTTGCATTTTTACCTTATGCCTCAGCGCTATGTTAGTTTTTTCTCTTCTCTCATTTTCCCTCACTCGCACTCACTTTTGTGGACAAGGTCACCTTTGGTAACTTTAACTCCCATTTTTTTAATATTTACGAAATTAAAAACGTAAACGTAAACATAAAAATACAAAAACATAAATGTATGAAATAGAAAACTTTTATTTATAAATTAAAAATATTTCACAGACTTCAGATATTAAAAATATTTCATTTAAAACAGAATTTAAATACTACGAGATATTGTCTTTTTCGCATTTGTTAATCGGATCGTATGAGGTCATTCCGTTGATGTGCTTCCTCCGGGTACCAATCGTCTTTTTTTTTTTTTTTTTGAATCGTATTATGTAATATGATGTATGTATACATCATATTCATTATTCTTCCTTTTTCATCGCTTTTGCGGGATTGGCAATTATCGCCCATTTCTTCTTCAAAACTCCAAATGCCCGTTCTACATCTTTCTCTGCCGATTCCTGTATTTGCTTATACCTTATTCTCTTGTGGTCATCATCTGATCGTTCTAGAATCGGCTTAACGAATGCTGCGAATTCCGGATATATCCCGTCAACAAGATAGTAACCAAATGGATAAGTTATCCCGTTGGCAACAAACGGATCTCCGGTGCTATTCCTTGTTTAAGAACGTTAAATAAAGGGGATTGATCCAGAACGTTGATGTCGTTGTTTGACCCAGAAACACCAAAGAAAGTATGCCATATCTATAAGTCTTGAGACGCAACAGCTTCCAGCAAAATGAACGGATTTGGACCATGATCACATCTAACATATTGCCCTTTATGTGCATTCGGACAACCAAACCACTCCCAATATGTACAGTCAAGGCTTCTATCATCCCTGGTCTTTGCTAATCGCCTTTGCCTTAGACCACTTGAATGAGACATTGTTTGGGTACCAGTCTAGCAGAATCGGTAATCTATTGGCATCTGGTGTACAAATCCCCAATATATACTAGTCAAAAGACCAAACTCAACAACTATCTATGATCTATTTAGTTGTATATTGTTAAGACTTGAGACCTTTGCATATTAGATCTATTCGCACCAGATGGTGTGTTGTATTATACTGACATACTAGCATCGTTTTCAAAAACCGGATAAGGCATTGAACCCGCCATCCTAGCAGTTTGTTGGTTCAACCGGTTACTATAACCGGATTTATTATAGTTAATTAGTCAAAGCTACAAATAATGTAAATAAAAGATATTATTGATGAGTGTACGACATTCATGAAATTTTGAAAAATCACTTTATCTCTGTTTTTTAAACTTGAGTTCACTGAGTTAGGTTTATATTGTATTCCTTACCCAACTCTCCAATTATGATACAGATGAAAATCATGGAAATAGATGCAGTAGATAACTTTTTAAGAGGCTTCTTCTTCAACACTGCCTGCAGGCTGCAGCAGACAAGCACATCTTGTTACCCAAGTTTACAAGCATGAAACCAAGTCTGAAGTCAATATAATATTCGAAAAAAACTCATTTTATAGAAATAAATACATAACAAATGCATACATCTGTAATAATTGTTAAAGGAAATTATCGCAACAGTAAAAAAATGTAAGTCATCGATATCGCGCTTTCATGATTAATCCTTTTCCAGCATGTCTCTAAGTATAGCAAACTCTTGTTTCTTATTTATGTGATCTCTATCTCCCAATATAGTCGGTCACATGCTAAACACGGCCCTAGTCAATATCTGCGCTTGTGTACTCTTATGGCTACGGGCTAATGTTTCAAATTAAAGCGTACTCCATTAATTTATACTTTACATTTCCATTTTCTATGTTAATGATTCGATTCTTACAAGTTTCAAATTAGTTTTTCGGTCCGCTTTTGTACCAGCTTTCCCTCACTTGCAGATTATATATAGAGTTATTGGGGTTCCCTATTGGAGAGATTGTGTCTGATGAGGCGAAAAATGATCCGTTTTTAGGGGGTCATTTAAGCTCGAATCCGAATTTACTTGATCAAATATTGCCCTAAATCGTTCCTTTTGTGATTTTAGGTGTTTGGAGAGTGAATTCTTGAAAAGAAGCCATTTTGGACGTTTTTGGAGCATAAAAGTGAAGAAAACGGCAAAGTACCAAATTTCCATGCTGAAGATACAAGGTGACGGCATCAAGAACACCATCTTGACGGCGTCAGACATGAAGAATTAAACACCGTAGGTGGTGACGGCGTCAGAAGGCTTCATGACGGCGTCAAAGTGGCAAGAATAAAATACCGTGGGTGGTGACGGCGTCACATAGGCCGTCATAAGTGGATCAAGGCCGTCCGAGGAAGTATATGGCGGCGAGGTGACGGCGTCAGAAGTAACTCTTGACGCCGTCAGCCTGTTTTTCCTATATATAGTTTTCTAGTTTTTTCATTAAAAAAGAGAGAAGTTTTGGTGAAACCCTAAAGACGATTTTGGTGCCTCTTTTACAGGTTTTTCAAGGGTTCCAAACCCTTGAGACCTTGCATTGTAATTGAGATAAGTATACTTTCAATTCAATCAATATGTCTATGTGTTGGTTGTTTATATCTTGTTCTTGTCTTAATTCTACTATGCTAGGCTAGATCTCTTTTGTAATTGCTTAGATCTAATGAAACCTAGATGTTGATTATGTGTTGATTACTTGTCTATTCTTGTTTTGGATGAATGATATTATATGTTAGGCTTAAGAAAACTGGCAGATCTCCAAATGGTAACATGCTTGAACGTCTTAAGAAACATGAACCGAGGCGTACTAGGTCTTTATTGGTTGTATTTAATGCATGAGCCACTGTTTACAATCTCTATAGTTGTGCTGGGTCATGGTGTAGGAGGAGATAAGAGCTCATAGAGTTGGGGAGTTATGTATGCCACCCCACGAATGGTATTAAGGAATACAATCCGTCATCCATACAAGTGTAACAAGTAATTAACATGTAAAAGATATCTAGGGAGTAATGAAGTCTAAGTAAATACAATTTCTCCAACCACTGCTCACAACCTTAGTTTAATTTAGTTTAATTTCATTTTCATTAGTTTCTTTTAATTATATAATAGCTTTGGGTTAGTTGAATAGCAACTAATTCCGCCCACTCTTCCAAAAACCGATATTTTACTTGCTTTCATAAAAATATAAAAATACAAAAAATAATCATCTTTCACCTCTAGAACTATTAATTAGGTTTTCTAATCCTAGCGACACTATTCCTAAGCTGAACGATCAATCCCCCGGTACTTGTCATTATACTATACTACAACGATCAGGTACACTGCCTGGTGGGGGTTGTAAGCTTCTCGAGATCCCTCGAGAGGTAAAGCAAGGTGCGATTCCCACGCATCAAGTTTTTGGCGCCGCTGCCGGAGAATAGTTATTGTCTAGGTTAGAATTTCTTTTTATTAGGTCTACTTGCTAGATTCCTTTCTAGTAAGATTTTATTTTTATTTTTAGGTCTTCTTTAGTCTATCTTATTTCTTCGTGCCTTTGTTCGTAACTCTTTACCATCCGACATCATGGAAGGTGGTAACATCTTTGAACCCATCATCCCACCACAACAAAACCCACCATTAGAACCCCTTGGGCCCCGAACCTTAGGAGAGTATTCCCTACCTAGCCACCAAGGCTATCGAAACACCATTGAGCTCACCGGAGACAATGTGACCCCCTTGCGATCCGACACCATCCGGTTGGTGCAAAGCGGATGTGCATTCCATGGACTTCGTTCCGAAGATCCAAACCAACACCTTAAGGATTTCCTCAAAATCGTAGATTCCATAGACCTAGGTGTTGAAACTAGAGAGACTACCCGTTTAC
Source organism: Artemisia argyi (assembly GCA_030686995.1). Lineage (NCBI taxonomy): Eukaryota > Viridiplantae > Streptophyta > Magnoliopsida > Asterales > Asteraceae > Artemisia > Artemisia argyi. Next base: position 236,806 of record JARVZY010002510.1, read on the forward strand.
GCCTATTCCAATTCTCTCTACAGGATCAAGCTAGTCAATGGCTTGAGCGTTTACCCGCGGGATCCATCACCACATGGGATGATCTCACCACTCGTTTCCTTGCTCAATTTTTCCCACCGGGGAGAACTACTAAGCTTAGGAATGACATCTTGATGTTCCAACAACGTCAAAATGAATCTCTTTATGAAGCATGGACTCGTTTCAAGGACTTACTCCAAAAAGTCCCTTATCATGGCATAGATCTTTGGCTCCAAGTCCAAATTTTCTATGACCATATCGACATCTCAACGAGGCGAACCATTGACCAATCGGCCGGTGGTAAGCTACGTGATCTTAGTGCGGAACAATCATGGGAACTCATAGAAGATCTTGCTCTCTATGACAATGAAAGTTGGAATGATCCCCGTGATTTGAACAAAACAGTCAAGGCAATATCTTTGCCTTCGAACAATTCAAGCACTCCCGACCGTAGGATCATGGAACTTGAAGGTCAAGTCAAGTCTCTCATGAAATCTTACGAATCTCATAAGCCTTCAAGCCAAGTAAGCAGAATCGCTTCTACATGCAATCTGTGCAATGGCCCTCATGAGACCTACAACTGCATGGAACTTCCAAAACGTGCTTATAACGAATTCACATCATCACACGTAGGGCAGGGTCCTCGAACTTCTGCCGAAGCATATGAGGCATGGAAGGATAAACCTAATTTTAGAGGGTACCGAACACGAAGTGTATCTTTCAATGACTTCTCACCACTCACTTGGTCCGAACATTTTCCGTCGCAAGGTACCCCTAGGCAAAGCTGTGAAGATGATTTAAAAAAATTCATTCTATCTCAAGAACTACAGCTCACCACGCTCGAGACAAAATTCAAACAACAGCAGGCTGACGTGAACAACAAGATTTGTAATCTGTTGACTGCTATCAAAGAGCATATTGATAATAAGCCCATTCATGTTGATGAGGTTAAGTCTGCTACCGTCATGAGTCCACCAGCCTCTCCTGTAAAAATAAAAAGTCCTAGCAAGTTATTCAAACATCTATCTCCTAACGGAAAAGGACCTGTCAACCCCCCTGGACCAATCCACTTCGTAAACACCATCACCACAATATCTGCTGCAGCATCCAATCCAACCCAACAACAAACTGACAAATCCAGTCAGACAGCGAAGGATGAAACCTCAAAGGTTGACCATGCTTCGGCAAGGAAACCTACCAACTCACCCGAGCAGTGCACCGCGCAGAAATCCGACAAACCGGATGAAAGGAACGAGACATCGGAGGAACAGGAGAAAGACCCAACCATTTTGAGTAAATCTGTTATAGAAGAATCCGAAATAGAGGATGTTATTAGTGTAGGTAGCAATCAAACCAAGGAGAGCGGCTCTAAACTTTTCAAAATCTCCTGTACCATTGAGGGAAAGGTCTTAATTGATAGTCATATAGATCCTAGCTTCCCAGTCAACGTAATCCCACTTTCCCTATATCACAAGGCTTTCCCAGAACACATTGCATGCGAAAGGGTAGTAGAAAATTTGTCAATTAGGATTGGAGAGCTTGTTTACAATACTGACCTCACCGTGGTTGATGACATGGACCCTCTCGCCAATCAAACAGTAACCAACCTTGTCCTTGGGATGCCATTCATCAATGAATCGGGAGCAATCCTTGACGAGAAAAATGGTAGTGTATTACTCACCAATGGTGTTAGAACGGTAATTTTTCGTAGGGATGGTGAGGAGGTTTATGAGTATCGTCCCTCCCTTGAGGGGAATCTATATGGGTCAAAGGATGGAGAGTTGAGAAAGATCAAACGACGTGATCCGAATAACCTAAAAATCCCTTGCATGATCGGTCATAAGTACTTCGAAAACATATACATTAATGTATTCCTGCCAAAGAATTTCATGTCATTGTTTCATTATAACAATATCTGCAGATGGGGGATGATTTACAAGGGAGAGAAAGTGGTTGGTAAGGATCATGAAATCCAAGTGTTCGTAGGAAATATGGCATTCCCTATGTAGTTCACGATTGTGGACAACATAGAGGACTTTGTTGACCCTAGGCTATCGCAAGTCGTCTTTGGAGCACCCTTTTGTGAAATCACTAAGTTGATAGTGGATGACTTGAACGGAATCATGACTTTCACTGACGGGATTAGGAGGATTTCATACCAAACGCCATACAAAAGAAGAGACCTTAGGGAGATAGATTGCGACGGGCTCGATGTGATGAGCTCCCAACTTGTCTTGTGTGATGATGATGTTAGGAGAGGGTGTAGAAATATTTCTGATTTATCTTGTGGGTTCTTTAAGGATGTTAGTAAGCTTGGCTCTAAGTATCGACGGGATGTTTTCGAATTCGAAGATCCGAAGTACTTACACTATGAAAGCGATACTAGTTTAGAAGACGACCTAGAGAGTGGAACCAACGATGAGATCACGTAGTAACCCACGACTTTGAGTCTAGCTACAAGACTCGTAAATAAAGAAAAGCGCTTCTTGGGAGGCAACCCATGTTTTGTGTGATTTTATTTGTTTGATTGTTATTTGCTTCCGTATGCATGTTTTATTTTTATTGTTGGTTGATCATGTTTCTCTACTAAAATGTAGAAATACTTTATTATGTTGTTTGGCCTAGTCTTAACTTCAACCTAAAGGTATTTTTGCAAAAGATAAGTGTAAGGGGAAACCCCAAATATGTTTTTAAGAAACAAACCGATCATGATTCTCCACAATATTTAATGAACATGTATATTCGTATTTGTTAGAGTCAAATGCTTGTATCGAGTCATAATGAAGTTTTGCAGGATTTTCCAGGAAGTAGGACAATGTTTTTCCAGAAATTTTCCGGAAACTTAACATAAGAATTTCTGCAGGTCCATTCTGACGGCGTCAGGAGTCAAAAATCTGGAAATTTTACCAGTTTTGTTTTTCTAACGGAGTCTTATGGTTTTTGTGAATTATTAAGTTTTATAATCTCCAGGAAATCTGCAAACTTCATTCCACAAGCATTATATCTTACTTTGTTTTCTAGGATTTAGTAACTTATATAGGATGCCGCCGATTTTACGCGAGGTTGCCTTGTCTACTTTTGTCAGGATTTACAGGTTATTTACGACAAGAAGATGATTTATATTCTGGAAGGGAAGCTTTGATTGTTCATTTTCTTGGAGGAAGATTTAACCTGGCCAACCTATAATCCATACCGAGCGAATCAGGGGAGTATTTGATTTCATTCTCTTTACTTCTTAACTTTTACATTCTTTACTTGAACATTGGGGACAATGTTCATCTTAAGTGTAAGGGGAGGGTAAAACGATGATACCTTACATATGCACTTTCGCTTGAGTTTGTTTTGTTTGATAGTAGATGTGTAATAAAACTATGAGAAATACTTGTTAGTGTAATTTTAGCGCCAAATTTAAAATTTTTTACAACATTTAGGAGTGAAACTTTAGCCATAGCAAGCGTCTCATGGATAGGAGGTTGTATGACTAGCACATAACCGTATATTCAGAAAAATTTTCCACCCAAAGATGTGAGGTTCGCCTTTAGATTTGATAGGAAAAGCATTTATTATTGATGCTTATGAGTGTACCGGTAGCATTTAGATTCTAGAACTTACGTTAGTGATGCATCCCGAGACCGCTAGTGAGACTATATTCGTGTGGTAGGATTTACTACATGATAAGAGGCATTAGGATTACCCTTGTGTTAAACCCGTATTATAATTACTTGACCATTTAAGTCATATTACTTGGCTAGTTAAGTCAATTAATTTTTCCCACACCCTTTGCGTTGTACTCATTTTTAGTACACGATACCCCTAGTACACCCCTCCGAGCCTATCTTTTCGTTTCTAACTTTAAGCATCTTACTTAAAGGAAGAATTTGTTACACCCCACTTAAATGTACACCCAAATCGCCTTAGTCTTCCGTGTATGCGCTCATTTTTAGTGCATTATTGTTATTTGTTAAACCCTAAGTTAACTATCTAATTGATTACATGGTTGCTAAGTCGAGTCATATCCTTATACATATTGTTTTGGGACGATTAGGACTCATGGGTAAGTACTTATTTTATGGAGTAATGAGGAAGAACATAATATTATTACCCCCATACGTACGTTAATCTTAAAAGTGCTCTAAGTGTTTTGATTTTCTTAATTCGAGTCATTAGATTAGTTTAATGTAAAGTATGTAAAGATTCAAGTGTAAGGGGATTGCTCATACCCCTATGATGTATTATTTTGGATGGTATGGTAAGAGTGTATGAAAAAAAAAAAATCGAAAAAATTAAGAAAAAGAAAAAAAAAATAGAAAAAAAGGAAAAAAGGAAAGAAAAAACATACGGACTACCATCCCATTTTTATTCTATGTTCATTTTATGTTTTTGTTATTTTTCATTTATTAGCTTAAGTCGAGTCTAGTCTTGGCTTAGCAACGCCATCTTGTACATGTAATTAACCAAGATTGTTAACTCGCCACCAGTAAAACTTCCTTTATCCAACAAAACCGTGTAATTCATATCCCTACACCTAACGTTATAACCCTTTAAAAGACCTCTTTGATAGTTTATCCTAGGTGCTTACGCCATGTGGTGGAGGTTTGATCCTTTCCCAAGCCTATTGTAATCTATTTTGCTATGACAGGTAGTGAGAGATATCTTCCATTTCCATAATGTTATATTACTTTATTACACCCGAGAGATGTGAGTATCTAAACACTATTTGTGAGGTGCTTGTGTACGACCTCCGTGCTTGTCTATTGGTCTTTAGTGGAACGATTATTTGTTGTAATTACTTTTATATTAGTGTTAAATGACCCATAACTTGTCTTTTGAGTAGAATAAAAGCTCATTTGCTTGAGGACAAGCAAATCTCAAGTGTAAGGGTATATGATGAGGCGAAAAATGATCCATTTTTAGGGGGTCATTTATGCCCGAATCTGAATTTATTTGATCAAATATTGCCTTAAATCGTTCCTTTTGTAATTTTAGGTGTTTGGAAAGTGAATTCTGGAAAAGAAGCCATTTTGGACGTTTTTGGAGCATAAAAGTGAAGAAAACGGCAAAGTACCAAATTTTCATGCTGAAGATACAAGGTGACGGCGTCAAGACCACCATCTTGACGGCGTCAGACATGAAGAATTAAACACCGTAGGTGGTGACGGCGTCAGAAGGCTTCATGACGGCGTCAAAGTGGCAAGAATAAAATACCGTGGGTGGTGACGGCGTCACATAGGCCGTCATAAGTGGATCAAGGCCGTCCGAGGAAGTATATGGCGGCGAGGTGACGGCGTCAGAAGTAACTCTTGACGCCGTCAGCCTGTTTTTCCTATATATAGTTTTCTAGTTTTTTCATTAAAAAAGAGAGAAGTTTTGGTGAAACCCTAAAGACGATTTTGGTGCCTCTTTTATAGGTTTTTCAAGGGTTCCAAACCCTTGAGACCTTGCATTGTAATTGAGATAAGTATACTTTCAATTCAATCAATATGTATATGTGTTGGTTGTTTATATCTTGTTCTTATCTTAATTCTACTATGCTAGGCTAGATCTCTTTTGTGTTTGCTTAGATCTAATGAAACCTAGATGTTGATTATGTGTTGATTACTTGTCTATTCTTGTTTTGGATGAATGATATTATATGTTAGGCTTAAGAAAACTGGCAGATCTCCAAATGGTAACATGCTTGAACGTCTTAAGAAACATGAACCAAGGCGTACTAGGTCTTTATTGGTTGTATTTAATGCATGAGCCACTGTTTACAATCCCTATAGTTGTGCTGGGTCATGGTGTAGGAGGAGATAAGAGCTCATAGATTTGGGGAGTTATGTATGCCACCCCACGAATGGTATTAAGGAATACAATCCGTCATCCATACAAGTGTAACAAGTAATTAACATGTAAAAGATATCTAGGGAGTAATGAAGTCTAAGTAAATACAATTTCTCCAACCACTGCTCACAACCTTAGTTTAATTTAGTTTAATTTCATTTTCATTAGTTTCTTTTAATTATATAATAGCTTTGGGTTAGTTGAATAGCAACTAATTCCGCCCACTCTTCCAAAACCCGAGATTTTACTTGCTTTCATAAAAATATAAAAATACAAAAAATAATCATCTTTCACCTCTAGAACTATTAATTAGGTTTTCTAATCCTAGCGACACTATTCCTAAGCTGAACGATCAATCCCCCGGTACTTGTCATTATACTATAATACAACGATCAGGTACACTGCCTGGTGGGGGTTGTAAGCTTCTCGAGATCCCTCGAGAGGTAAAGCAAGGTGCGATTCCCACGCATCAGTGTCAAACTAATCTTGTTTTCATATTTCAATATTACTTTCTATCATAAAACACCATATTATTATTATTATTATTATTATTATTATTGTTGTTGTTGTTGTTATTATTATTACTATTATTTTTTTAATAAAATTCATTATTATTGATTCATAAAATTTTACATAAATTTATTATTATTATTATTATTATTATTATTATTATTATTATTATTAATATTATTATTATTATTATTATATGTTAGTTCATACATGATAAAAATAATAATCTATACTACATATAAAGCATGTGTGTATTTTCTTGAAACTTAAAAAAATTAAAAGTGAGAAATATTAAGTCCCTAAAATACTCTTTCAAACTTAAACTTCCACTTAAAAATTCAAATAATGTTTACTGAAATAGTTGCCTTAACAATTTTCACCCAAACTAAAAAAAAAAAAAAAAAAACTTTTAATAATTTTCACTAATCTAGTTACTAAAAAAAGATTTTATTTATTTATTTTATTATTATGTTAGTTAATAGTTGATGAAAATAAATAACCACGCAACTATAAAAGCATGTCATTATTAAATTCCGTTGTTATAAACGGATATTCGTCTTACTCATATTTAAGTAGATAAGCACTTTTCCATGTTTAGATAAAACTAGTTGGGTAGGACGCGCGTTGCGGCGAGTGTGTTTTGTGTTTTGTATTTTGTGTGTTATACGGTGTAATTAATAATTTTGTTATTTGAAGTATGGATATTTTACTTGGAAACATAATTTGTTTATGTTTACGGATTTTTTTTTTTTTTTTTTTTTTTTTTTGCATTGCGGTTGAAGCTTTTTTTGGTTGTTTGTTTTTTATGTATGCCTTTTTTTTTTTTTGAAAGAAACAAATTTGTATAAGAAATTTTTTGTAAGTGTGTTATTTTTTGTATTTTTTTATTTTTATTTTTTGTTATTATTTTTTTTTTGAAAAAACAAATTTTCGGAAGGAAATTTATGTAAAAAAAAAAAATCTGTACCGAGTACTGTAGCGAGACTGTAGCAACGCGTTGGAAAAAAAATCACTGTAGCGCGCACTGTAGCAAATACTGTAGCGACACGTGTCGCGTTTTGGTGAAGTGCCTGGTTTTAGATAGTATATATAATTTTCACTTTATGCTTTATAATCAACGGAACACTTAATTTTGAACAAATGGGAAAAATCTAGAATTTTCAAAAGTGATACGACCATCTTATAATCATCACCTTTGATGTATTAGCTAGCCAGTGGTACTATATACCTAAGGTATTTACAATTTAGGATCGGATAGCGTTACTCATATGTCAATATTTCACGTTTGACAAAAATGCAAATACAAATCGTTTAAACTTGAAATTTAATATAGCTTATATATGAGTTTTCTGAGTGATTGAATATTGAATTAGTGTAGTTCAATTCTAGTAGGAGCGACGTATTTATTTTTCTTCTCGCCTACAATTTGCCCCTTTTCACTCATTGGCTGCTTTACTTTCACACACTCATTGGCTGCTTTACTTTCACACTTCACACATCAATGTTTTTTCATTGACCACCGCAATTCTTTTTTTTTTCAAGTGCACACGTACGTTTGGGCTATCTATATGTATTCATGCATACTTAGTTACTGTCACTTGTCACGGTTTATTTAGAACTTAACCAATACAATATGCCCCTTCGCGTTTTCGAATATTTGGGCTTGCCTATATTGTTATTGGGGTTCCCTATTGGAGAAGTTGTGTCAAACTAAACTTGTTTTCATTTTTCAATATATTACTTTTTATAATAAGGAGACTTTTAAAAGGTGAGAAAGCTGAGAAACGACGAAACGTCATTATATGAATCTCAAAGACCGCCACTATCGTATTAGATTGGGAAGACTCGATAATGTTTAGGTGTCTTTGTCTATTTATGCTTCTTCAACTTCAAAGACTTTGACATTTATGTTTCAGTCATCTTTGAGTTACTTTCCCATTAAATTCAACTTCAAAACCACCTCCTAGTTTCATTTACATCATATTGTATTCCAAATCGTGCTTAAAAATGGTTATCAAAGTATCAAACTATCATCAGTTGCAATGTCGTATTTCAAGTAACTTGCATATCAGCATATATGAGTAACGTTGTAGGACTCACGCAACCACGCCAAAGAAACGTCTTGTGACCGACCGACCGGGTCTATGCTAATCGACTTTGCCTTAGACGAGTTGAATGAGACATGGTTTCGGTAGCAGGTCAACCATGCCAAAGAAACCTCTTGTGACCAGGTCGATCTATGCTAATCGACTTTGAATTAGACGAGTTGAATGAGACATGGTTTCGGTAGCAGAGTTAGTAAGCTATTGTCATCTCATCTGGTGTACTATGCAAATCCTCAGTATATATCTAGTTGTCAAAAGACCGAAACTCATCACCTATTTGCACCACTGATACATGTAGAAAAATAGGGCTATGCATTTAATACCACATATCAAATATTCAAATTGTATATCGTTTGTATTATATTGACATACTAAAATGGTTTTGAAAACCGGTTGACGCATTAAACCCGCCATCCTAGCAGTTCGTTGGCTTAAGCGGTCCTTAGATTGAACCGGATGTTATTATAGTTAATTAGTCAGAAAGCTATATAAACCACAAATAATGTAAAAAAAATATACACCACTATTGATGATATAGCTCGAGATGATTACGAAAATTTGAAAAATCACATGATCTCAATTCGCCGAGTTACAGACTTACAATCACTATATTTTTTTAAGTGGTTGATTGTGTGTGGAACTATATATTAAGTGAAGTACCTTACGCATTTACGTGGACCATATACAATTTAAATGAAAACACATTAAAGATGAAAGAAAACAAACCAAAAGACAAGACTACAACCAATGTTCGATTCGTTCTCTCATTTTAAAAGTACATGGTATGTTGGTATTCGTAGCGTACATGCTCTAACTTTGCCTACGTACCAAAGAGTTACCAATTAGACCCAAATTTACGTGACAATTTACATAATATAAAGAAAGTTTTGTTGAATATATTTGTATGATATTGTTGTACCAACTCATGCAACAAGTCACAACACAAGAATGTTTAATCAAGTAACGGTGGTACGTGATCAACTAACAGGAAACCAACTCACGTAGTAGCAAATTAAGAGGAGACAACTACAGCATAGAAGGTCTCCGTACTTAAACACCCCAAGATTAGTTGTATGTCATTAGCGAAATGATCAAAACATAATGTAGTTGGCGGAGTAGAAAACATGACTTTAGTATGTGGTAGGCAAAGTTACAAGAACATCCAAGATTATTAATTCAGGCATCTTTAGAAAACCTTTTTCAAACTACACAGTACTACTACACAATGATGTTATAGTTGCTTTTGTTCTTTCATCCCACATCGGTTAAGGATTGGAAATTTGCCTGAGGAGATGGTCTATAAATTGGGCCCTATCTAAGGCTTATATTTTGCATTTCTCGTCTTTCATTTGCCAAGCCTTAAGTGAGTAGGCAGCAATGTTTATGGTTTTCTAAGCCAGATATTGTGGGTAATTTATACACTTTGAAACAAAACTAGTAACAAAAATTTAAATAGTTTGTGGTGAATTTTTTGTTTTATTTTTAAATAAAAGCACTGATTCATCAATTAACTATTTTTTATATTTGTTATAATATACTAAAATATAGTTATATTCAAAATAAGTTAAAATAATTGTGATTTATGTGTTGATTATCCCTACTTTTAGAGGTCTGGGAGTAATAATGCCTCAACGGCGTTTTTTCATATGTGGCTCCATTTCAACGATGTTTTTTTTTGTCTGCGTTTCCAGTTACGTTAGAATACTAACGCACGCTGAGGCTTGTTTCATTTTGTTCAAAATAGTCCCCAGCCTTTTTGTCTATGTTGTTACCGTTTGAATGTGTGTGTAACGGCTACTTAAAAAAACCTTATTACCTTTTGTATTTCAACGGCAACATTTTACAAACAAAAAAAAAAAGAAGAAAAATCAAACCTCTTATAAATACTAACATATACATGCAACATATACTAAAAAAAAAAAAAAAAAGAATTCGATCCAATATCACAAACCAAAAAAACAAAAAAAAAACAAAAAAGCAATTCGATCCAAAAAAAATGTCGGGACGTGACGATCAAAGTTTTATGAACTTGATGATGGGTTTTGGAAATCCTAACTCGAAAAATGCCGGATCTTCGTCAACTCCTAACCCACTTAATTTGACACCCGAACAACAACAATTTATGTTAATTTGGCAACAAAATTTCTCACTAACCCAAACCGAGGAAAATACACCGCCAACACCACAAACCCAATCCTCACAAGCGGCGTCCGTGGAGCCCGAAGCTACGTCTCCACGAAAACTTAAACGTGGAGGTAAACGGATGTCAAAAAAGGCCAAAAAAACCCAAGTGTATGATGAAAAAAATTCCGACGTGAGCAATACTACGTTATGTTGGACAATGGAAGAAGAATCTTTACTTTTCGTGTGTTGGGTGGCCGTTTCTGAGGATAAGAATGTTGGAGACTTCCCCGGTCAAAGCAACGAACAGCTATTCGGTCATGATGCACGACCACGTCCGGTCGGAAAAGCATGCAACGAGAAAAGACAAAAGTCCGATACATCGACTAGCACCGGTGAAAGTGCGTCAAGCAACTTGGAATCTATGACGACCGAGCTTCGACTTAGATGGGAAGCGGCATAAGCGGCATACGAGGCGGCTAGAGTGAAAGACGAGACGACTACTCGTTTGGAGGAATTTAGATTTCTCGGTATGAAAATGAGTGAAATCGATCCGGAGGAGGTGTATTGGATCAAAATGGAAAAACAGAGAATCAAACAAAAATATAATTTGCAACATCCGCCAACCGATCTGCAAAGCGAGTAGTGTGTTTTTTTTCTTTTTTTTCGTATGTTTCATTTCGTAGTTTATTTCGTATATATATATTTTTTTAATTGTAATGCTTTTATTTCGTAATGTAATATTTAGTTTTATTAATAAAATGTTTGAATGTTCAATAAATGAATTTGTTAATGGTAGAATTTGTAAATTTGTAAAAAGTAGTTTTATTGGGTGTTATGATTTACTGATGTTTTTTATGTTAAAATGATATGGCGCTGACGTGACAGTGATGTTGATGTTATTGGGTGTTATCACTCCCTTTGCTCTTATGTAGGGTGCTCGAAAGATTTGAGAAATCTACAAGTACAAACCGAGCTAATCTACTTATTTAAAACCGCAAAAAGTTTTCAAAAAGTATCGCTTATCACAGTTCGATTAAAAAGTATCGCTTTATCATAGTTCGATTTTGGCGGCTTATCATAGATCGATTTCGGCGGTTTTTGTTTTCAGTTATCCAGTTACTCGAACTATACCGCATGATGGGCTAATGTTTTACTTCATAATGGGCCACTATTTAGCTACACTATTAACCTTACACAATAGTACAAAACACAAGGAAGAGCGTCTAAATTTCTTTGTAGAATAACAATTCGTTAGAAGTATTAGTTAGTTTCAAAGAAAGAAATATTAGATTACAACAAAGTTATTACAATATTCAAAAAAGTTGATTGTGTGTGTGTGTGCAATTTTATATTATGACATGTACCATAAATATTTAACTATGGTCATCACAAATATATTGTTGAAAACTTTGGTCAGCCTATGGTTTGCAGCGTCTAATTCAAAACTTAAACCTATACTATGCCCCTTTGAGGTTTTCGAGTATATGTGCTCGCTATAGGCAATAACTTTATGAGAAACATACGTAATCACACAACGTTTTAGTGTGGTCCAAGGGATCATGTATGGATCGGCATACCTACAAGGGCAATGACATTATATTATATATGTGTATCACGTATAATCAAGATGTTACACAAGCAACGATAATTTCCAATAAGATATTCAAAATATTTGAACTAGGTATGGTATTCCCCATTATGTAATTGTCTAAAGACCGAAACTCATCACCTATCTGCACCATTAATACATGTAGAAAAATCAAATTTTACACTTGATACCACATATCGAGTAGTATATTGCTGAGACTTTAGACTTTTGAAAGTACATGGCATGTTGGTATTCGTAGCGTACACAATCTAACTTTGGCTACATACCAAAGAGATACCAATTAGATCAAAATTTACGCGGCAATTTAAATAATATGGAGAAAGTTTTGTTGAATATATTTGTATGATAATGTTGTACCAACTCACACAATAGCAAACTAAGAGGAGACAACTACAGGTTTACATCATAGAAGGTAGTAAAAGAAATACTTGAATGGTAATCGTTTAGACTCGGAGTTGTAGCAAACGTCCCCAAACATAAGCAATTTGATACCAAAATGCAACAATGAATATAGAACCTGCACTCAAGAAGAAAAAAACCATAAAAGGAGTTCTGCACGGGAATATAGTTACTTGTCCTTCAATATTTTACGTGCTTTATTCGTTGCGAGCCTCCGCACGTAAACACCCCAAGATTCCACGCAGACCCATGTTGTATGTCGTCAGCGAAACAATCACAACCTAATATAGTTGGCGGTGCGGAGCAGAAAACATGACTTTAGTATATGTGGTGGGCAAAGTTACAAGAACAATATCCAAGATTATTAATTCAGGCAACTTTAAGCGATTGTTTTTATTTCAGTGTGTAAACTCAAAAGATAACTTATCTATTTAGAAAATATTTTGGCAGTTGAAAAATTCCTTTCCTTCAACCTCAAAGTTCCGATTTATGGTGCACAATATATTTATGTGGTTTATGTTGCATGAGACTAATGGAAGAAGTGATAGCATTAGTCTCCATTTATCTAAGCCACGTTTGCCACTTATTGTTCAAAATAAATTATCAAATATTATTTTAACAACCCTCACCATACTACTTAATACAGCATATTGTAAAGTCGATAAAAATTAGTCGAAACATTACAACCTTAATATATAATTTCCAGCAAGTTTTTGGTGAAATTATGGTAGACATTAGACAAAGGCAGTTTGATTTATATAGAAAATAGTACACAACTACACACTAGTTTAGAATGATGTTATAGTAGTTGCTTTTGTTCTTCATCCCACATCGCTATAGAAGTGGAAATTTGTCTGAGGAGATGGTCAATAAATTGGGCCCTTAAGGAGAATTTGCAATTTTGCTAATATCCGTTAGTTCATGGTTTTGTAAGCAAAATATTCTGAAGTACTTATACTCTTTTGAAACAATATTAGTAACAAAATTTAAATTAGCATTGTGGATTTTAGTTTATTTTTTTTATAATTAAATAAAGTATTATTCATCATGTTTAATTTTAATATTTGTTATAATATACCAAAAAAATAGTCAAAATATTCATAATATATAAACTAGTTATTATAATCAAAATAAATTAGATAAACAGTAGCTATGATATTCAAATTAAGTTAAAATAATTGCTATTTATGATATACAAAATAAATTAAATATACACTAGTTATGACATTAGATTCCAACAACGTTATTAAATATATACTCAGTATCGTTTTCATCTTTGCAAGATCGTGATCGTAAAATTAGATCGAGATCTTAAGATGCTACTTTAATGCTATTTCTTAATAGTTTTTGTAATATTATACAAATCTAAAAATTATTATACATTGTAAACACAAAATATTATTAATGTTTCATAGAAATATTGTCCAAAACGAATTTCAATTAATCCCATAAGATTAGGGAAATAATCCCATGGGATTCATTTGATAATCCCATGGGATTCTTATAAATATTCAATTAAAGAATAAAAATAACTAACAAATTCAGAAATTTCAATGATATTTCTTTGCAAATCATCTAAATATTCAAATAAAGAAGAAAAATAACTAACAAATTCAGAAATTTCTTTGCAAATCATCTAAATATTCAAGTAAAAAAGAAAAAAGAACTAACATAAAACCATAATATAAAAGTTTGTTCAAGAAACTGTTGGTTTCGGCTTTCGCCTTGCATTTGGGTTATCTGAACTAGTTGTTTTTATGTGCAAGTTGTCTTCACTCCACAAAAGCCACATTTCTTCTCTTGTTTCTTTTTAACTCCAAGTGCTTTTTCTCTCTCACTCTTTCGCCTTTTATTGCGTTCCTTTTCTGTAATGTTCCCTTTGTTTCCTGCCCTTGTTGGATTGTTAACTATTTTTTCCTCAGGTTTAGAAATAGCATAATGTTAAGAAATCACATCTCTAGTTTCTCTTGAAGGATGATTTGGCACCTCAGCCTCCACTTCTGTTTTCAATGTCTTCAATTTTTCAACAAAATCACCCATCTTCTCTACATTATTGCCTACATGAATAAACAATCATCCACCACATAAGTTGCTTCGTTTGTAAGTCTTTCAATTTCTACATTTTTCCCCATATATGTTTATTTTCCTTCTCAATTCAGGCGGTATTATATCCCTTGTCCAAGGCCTCAAAATATACTGTTTTGGAATGACGTTAATATCACGGTTCTTGAATACAGAGAATATGTGTCGGCATAGAAAACCAAATCAGGCAAAATGTCTACAAGTTCAAACCACCGACCCATCTTCTATACTATGCAGTACCTTTTTTCGAACAAAAAACAAAAAATTTTCTCTTTGCTTCTGTTTCTTCTTCCTCTGCTTGTTGTTTTGCAAGTTCCTTATTAAGGATTCTGTAAACCTACGGATTTTTGTCTCTTATCAGGAAAATCTCACAACCTTCTTCTATCTTTAAATCTTGAATCGTACAAGTCCAACATGCTTCATATATTTCCTTTTGTACAAGAAGATATATCGTTCTAGTATACACTTTTGATGCATGACGTTCAATCTGTAACTGTGTTAGATATTTTGGAGCCGCGTCAAATGTTTTAAAGTCCAAATGTTCTTGCCTATATCGTTGTCTTTCCATTGCTGAGTCATAGGACATCATAAAACTAACTAGCGTTACTCCTGGGCTTGTGAAACTTTTGAAGAATGAGTTTTCACTCTCGGACCTTGATGGTTCTCATCAAACCAAACAATGGCTAGTCGATAAAATAAGCTGGAATCCACATTTCTCGTAGGTTAAACATCTTGGTCATCCATTTGTGATTTTGCAAACCAAAATCCTCAATCAACTTAGCCCATTTCTCTTCAAATTGCAACGGTTCGATGAACATATTCCAAATAATCTTGTTAAAACGCTTCTTGAAATCTGTTTCTACGTATATTTCTTTACAAATCTGTTTTTGATAAAGATAGTTTTAGAATCTGATTATCAGCATAAATAACATGGTATAAATATTGGTGAATCCCATGGGATTGACAGGTGGATCCCATGGGATTCACAGATGGATCCCGTGGGATTCACATATAGATACCATGGGATTCATACAAAATCCCATGTGATTAATCTATATATTACATGTGATAAAAAAAACACTTTTTTTGTAAACTCGATAAATTACCTTTGCTGGAATCTTTTGGTGAATATGCCACATACAAAGTTTGTGTTTCGATTTTGTAAAAACAGCTTCAATGGCCCTCTTCATTGCTCCATCTTGATCTGTTACCACCATGGTTGGTTCTTTGTTGAAAGCAGTCATAACTCTGTTCCCGAGTTTTAATATGAAAGAGAAGAAGAGAAGAGACAAAATTGGACAGAAAAGAAGAGAAGAGTAATGTAATTTGTTTTTTTACACCATGTTCCCGAGTTGAGAGAGGAAAGAAGAGAAAATCGACTTTTTAGTGAAATGGTCAAGGATATAGAAGTTCATTTTGACATGACTGTGAGACAGAAAGCTGTTTTTGAGTGTCTACGTGCACCACATGCTCAAGATTTTTTATTACCTATCCCCATAGACGGGCTAGGTCAGCATATGTGACCGGTGGAATATCGTACTATCCTTAAGTATCGCCTTATGATTCCATTATTTCCGGTTGATGAGGTATGCCTCGTTTGTCGCAAGGCATGTTTGGATTATTTTGGGGAACATGCAGTTCATTGTAAAGAGCTCCCGGGCTTCAAGTACAGACATGATTTTGTTAGAGACGTCCTTTTTGATGTATGTAAGCGTGTCGGGATCTCCGCCAAGAAAGAAGCGCCTGTGAACTTTTTGACGGACCCGTCGGATGGAAGATCTACATTGAGACCGGCTGACATTTTGATTTTTGGATGGGTTGGAGGGAAACATGCTTGTGTGGATCTGACCGGGGTTTCTCCTCTTGTGGGGTTGAGTAGTCGAGGTTTTACAGCCGGACATGCCGCTTTGAAAGCCGCCTCGTGCAAGGTGACAAAACACGAGAAATCATGCATTGAAAATCAACACGTGTTTATTCCTTTCGCGTTTGATACATTTGGTTTCCTTGCACCTGAGGCGGTGGAACTACTCAACAGAGTCCAACGAGTTATGAACAGTAATGTTATGACACATAGATCCTCAAATGTATTTTTCAAAAGAGTTAGCTTTGCATTCCAAAAAGGGTTAGCGGCGCAGCTTGTTGCCTGTTTGCTTTCAACTACTATGTAAATTCTCTTTTGATGAAATAAAAATACGCGGTGCATAAATGAGAGAAATCTACAAAACTCATCACAGTTCGATTTTGGCAGTTATTGTTTTTAGTTATCTAAGCTAGTTACTCAAACTATGGGCTAACGTTTCACTTCATAACTGGCCACCGTTTAGCTACACTGTTAACGTTACACAATACACATGGAAGAGTCAAGATTTCTTTGTAGAATAACAAATCAGTCAAAAGTATTAGTTAGGTTGTGTTTGTTTTTGTTTTTTTTCCTCTTAACAGCCTCTGAATGGGCAATGTGTCTGAATCGGTCAGACATTTTGACATTCAGACCGTTTGTTTTTTTTTTTTTTTTCCGTTCAGACGCGTTCAGATGCAGTAAGATCTTAATGGTTTAGACTTGAGAGGGGTGTCTGAATGCGTCTTGTTGCCTCTTGCTGACACAAATAAAAAAAAAAAAAAAAAAATTAGCACGAGCAAGCAAATGTGCGGTTCAAACATGAGTTTTTTTTTTTCTTTCCGTTCAGATGCGGTCAGAGTCAGACATTTACGCATCATATTCAGATTCAGATGTGCGGTTCAGATTCAGATTCAGACCCTCTTAACAAACAAACACCACCTTAGTTTCAAAGAAAGAAATATTAGGTGGTGTTTGTTTGTCAAGAAGGTCTGAATCTGAATCTGAACCGCACATCTGAATCTGAATCTGATGCGTAAATGTCTGAATCTGATCGCATCTGAACGGGAAAAAAAAACTCATGTTTGAACCGCACATTTGCTTGCTCGTACTAATTTTTTTTTTGGTTTTTATTTGTGTCAGCAAGAGGCAACAAGACGCATTCAGACACCCCTCTCAAGTCTAAACCATTAAAATCTTACTGCATCTGAACGCGTCTGAACGGAAAAAAAAAAACAAACGGTCTGAACGTCAAAATGTCTGACCGATTCAGACATAATGCCCATTCAGAGGCTGTTAAGAGGGAAAAAACAAAAAACAAACGCAGCCTTAGATTCCAACAAAGTTATTACAATATTCAATAAACTTTGATCAGCGTATGGTTTACAACGTCTAATTCAAACTTAAAACCTATACTATGCCCCTTTTAGATTTAGAGTATATGTGCTCGCTATAGGCAATAACTTTATGAGAAACATACGCAATCACACAACGTTTTAATGAGCTCCAATTAAGGGATCATGTATGGATCGGCGTGCCTCCACGGGCAATGACATAATCTTATATACATGTATTACGTATAATCAAGATGTTACATAAGCAACGATAATTTCCAATAACTAGATTGACATGTCTGCGTTATGTTTTACTACTATGGATCAATATCTCTAAATATAGGCTACTCCGTCTACTTGTCACGTTCAAATCCATCTTCAAGTCTAATTTAAACGTTCTGGGTTGAGTCCAAAAATGTATTCTTTACAATTCCAATTTTTAGTGCCATTGAGACTTTTAAAATGTGACAAATCTCATACTCCGTAGTACTTATGAAGTAAAGTGAACTCAATTTTAATTATTAAATTAAAGTCACTTGAACCTGATGACATATCTGATTGAACCCATTCCTCGTATATAGGAGGATATTAGGCGACTATAACGTTCGTATGAAGCACTTCAACATTTTTATTTGGCAGTTACAACAACAACAAATAAGTAAGTGCATACAGTATCACATTTCTGATTACAGTATTGATCTCATTGTTATTCTTTTATTCGATTGTTGCTGTGATATGTGGTGCTTTTTTATTTAATTTATTTAGGGGAAATTAGTCTTTTGTTTGTCAAATTATGAAAAACCTTTTTGGTTAAATTTATGTAGGATTTATCATCAGTTGCAATATCGTATTTCAAGAAACTTGCGTATCATCATATATGATCAATGTTGTAGCCTTGTAGGATGCGGGCAACCACGCCAAAGAAACCTCTTGTGAACAGGTCTTTGCAAATCGCCTTTGCCTTAAAACGACTTGAATGAGACATGGTTTCGGTAGCAGTATTGGTAAACTATTGGCATCTGGCCGGTGTACAAATCCCCATTATGTACTTGTCAAAAGACCGAAACTCATCACCTATCTGCACCATTAATACATGTAGAAAAATCAAATTATACATTTCGTACCACATGTCTAGTCATATATTGCTGAGACTTTAGACTTTTGAAAGTACATGGCATGTTGGTATTCATTATTCATAGCGTGCACGCTCTAACTTTGTCTACGTACCAAAGAGTTACCAATTAGATCAAATTTATGCAGCAATTTACATCTTAAAGAGAAAGTTTTGTTGAATATATTTGTATGATATTGTTGTACACTTGTACCAACTCATGCAACAAGTCACAACTTAACACAAGAATGTATAATCAAGTAACAGTGGTACGTGATCATATACTAGGATTGAAACCAACTCACATAGTACTATAGTAGTAGCAAATTAAGTGGAGACAACTACAACATAGAAGGTCGTAAAAGAAGTACCTGAATGGTACTCGTTTAGACTCAGAGTTGTAGCAAATGTCCCCAAACATAAGTAATTTGATACCAAAATACAACAATGAATATAGAACCTGCACTCAAGAAGAAGAAGAAGGGAAAAAAAAAAAAAAAAATACAAGAACAATATCCAAGATTATTAATTCAGGCAACTTTAAGCGATTGTTTTTACTTCAGTGTGTAAACTCAAAAGATAACTTATCTATTTAGAAAATATTTTGGCAGTTGAAAAATTCCTTTCCTTCAACCTCAAAGTTCCGATTTATGGTGCACAATATATTTATGTGGTTTATGTTGCATGAGACTAATGGAAGAAGTGATAGCATTAGTCTCCATTTATCTAAGCCACGTTTGCCACTTATTGTTCAAAATAAATTATCAAATATTATTTTAACAACCCTCACCATACTACTTAATACAGCATATTGTAAAGTCGATAAAAATTAGTCGAAACATTACAACCTTAATATATAATTTCCAGCAAGTTTTTGGTGAAATTATGGTAGACATTAGACAAAGGCAGTTTGATTTATATAGAAAATAGTACACAACTACACACTAGTTTAGAATGATGTTATAGTAGTTGCTTTTGTTCTTCATCCCACATCGCTATAGAAGTGGAAATTTGTCTGAGGAGATGGTCAATAAATTGGGCGAGCATTTGCTAATATCCGTTAGTTCATGGTTTTGTAAGCAAAATATTCTGAAGTACTTATACTCTTTTGAAACAATATTAGTAACAAAATTTAAATTAGCATTGTGGATTTTAGTTTATTTTTTTTATAATTAAATAAAGTATTATTCATCATGTCTAATTTTAATATTTGTTATAATATACCAAAAAAATAGTCAAAATATTCATAATATATAAACTAGTTATTATAATCAAAATAAATTAGATAAACAGTAGCTATGATATTCAAATTAAGTTAAAATAATTGCTATTTATGATATACAAAATAAATTAAATATACACTAGTTATGACATTAGATTCCAACAACGTTATTAAATATATACTCAGTATCGTTTTCATCTTTGCAAGATCGTGATCGTAAAATTGGATCGAGATCTTAAGATGCTACTTTAATGCTATTTCTTAATAGTTTTTGTAATATTATACAAATCTAAAAATTATTATACATTGTAAACACAAAATATTATTAATGTTTCATAGAAATATTGTCCTAAACGAATTTCAATTAATCCCATGAGATTAGGGAAATAATCCCATGGGATTCATTTGATAATCCCATGGGATTCTTATAAATATTCAATTAAAGAATAAAAATAACTAACAAATTCAGAAATTTCAATGATATTTCTTTGCAAATCATCTAAATATTCAAATAAAGAAGAAAAATAACTAACAAATTCAGAAATTTCTTTGCAAATCATCTAAATATTCAAGTAAAAAAGAAAAAAGAACTAACATAAAACCATAATATAAAAGTTTGTTCAAGAAACTGTTGGTTTCGGCTTTCGCCTTGCATTTGGGTTATCTGGACTAGTTGTTTTTATGTGCAAGTTGTCTTCACTCCACAAAAGCCACATTTCTTCTATTGTTTCTTTTTAACTCCAAGTGCTTTTTCTCTCTCACTCTTTCGCCTTTTATTGCGTTCCTTTTCTGTAATGTTCCCTTTGTTTCCTACCCTTGTTGGATTGTTAACTATTTTTTCCTCAGGTTTAGAAATAGCATAATGTTAAGAAATCACATCTCTAGTTTCTCTTGAAGGATGATTTGGCACCTCAGCCTCCACTTCTGTTTTCAATGTCTTCAATTTTTCAACAAAATCACCCATCTTCTCTACATTATTGCCTACATGAATAAACAATCATCCACCACATAAGTTGCTTCGTTTGTAAGTCTTTCAATTTCTACATTTTCCCCATATATGTTTATTTTCCTTCTCAATTCAGGCGGTATTATATCCCTTGTCCAAGGCCTCAAAATATACTGTTTTGGAATGACGTTAATATCACGGTTCTTGAATACAGAGAACATGTGTCGGCATAGAAAACTAAATCAGGCAAAATGTCTACAAGTTCAAACCACCGACCCATCTTCTATACTATGCAGTACCTTTTTTCGAACCAAAAAAAAAAAAAAAAAAAATATAAAATTTATCCTGAAAACCATATATTCATAACTAATCCCATGGGATTCAGCAAGAATCCAATGGGATTCACCAGTCAATCCCAATGGATTCATTTCTCAATCCCATTGGATTCATAATGAATCCCATGGGATTAACTAGTGAATCCCATTGGATTCATAATGAATCCCATGGGATTCATGTTGATGCACAGAGGATTCATGCTGAATAACAAGTAACATACCTTATAGTCTATAAATTTTCTCTTTGCTTCTGTTTCTTCTTCCTCTGCTTGTTGTTTTGCAAGTTACTTATTAAGGATTCTGTAAACCCACGGATTTTTGTCTCTTATCAGGAAAATCTCACAACCTTCTTGTATCTTTAAATCTTGAATCGTACAAGTCCAGCATGCTTCATATATTTCCTTTTGTACAAGAAGATATATCGTTCTAGTATACACTTTTGATGCATGACGTTCAATCTGTAACTGTGTTAGATATTTTGGAGCCGCGTCAAATGTTTTAAAGTCCAAATGTTCTTGCCTATATCGTTGTCTTTCCATTGCTGAGTCATAGGACATCATAAAACTAACTAGCGTTACTCCTGGGCTTGTGAAACTTTTGAAGAATGAGTTTTCACTCTCGGACCTTGATGTGGTTCTCATCAAACCAAACAATGGCTAGTCGATAAAATAAGCTGGAATCCACATTTCTCGTAGGTTAAACATCTTGGTCATCCATTTGTGATTTTGCAAACCAAAATCCTCAATCAACTTAGCCCATTTCTCTTCAAATTGCAACGGTTCGATGAACATATTCCAAATAATCTTGTTAAAACGCTTCTTGAAATCTGTTTCTACGTATATTTCTTTACAAATCTGTTTTTGATAAAGATAGTTTTAGAATCTGATTATCAGCATAAATAACATGGTATAAATATAGGTGAATCCCATGGGATTGACAGGTGGATCCCATGGGATTCACAGATGGATCCCGTGGGATTCACATATAGATCCCATGGGATTCATACAAAATCCCATGTGATTAATCTATATATTACATGTGATAAAAAAAACACTTTTTTTGTAAACTCGATAAATTACCTTTGCTGGAATCTTTTGGTGAATATGCCACATACAAAGTTTGTGTTTCGATTTTGTAAAAACAGCTTCAATGGCCCTCTTCATTGCTCCATCTTGATCTGTTACCACCATGGTTGGTTCTTTGTTGAAAGCAGTCATAAATGCTCACTGCGTTCCCGAGTTTTAATTTTGAAAGAAGAGAAAAGAAGTGGGAAGAAAACGAAATAAATTTGTGTTCCAGAGTTTTTTCAGGAGAGAAGAGAGAAGAAGAGGAGAGTAAATTGGGTTATATTTCTCTCCAAAACTTTCTTCCCAAAAGTGGGATGATTTGGGAGGAAAGTATATTTGGAAACTTTTTAATTAAACAATGACTTAAATGCCATAGAATAAAATATAAATTTTGTATGTAACAAAGGGTATAATTGTAAAATCATCGATTTTCTCTTCTTTCCTCTCTCAACTCGGGAACATGGTGTAAAAAAACAAATTACATTACTCTTCTCTTCTTTTCTGTCCAATTTTGTCTCTTCTCTTCTTCTCTTTCATATTAAAACTCGGGAACAGAGTTAGTAGCCATGTGTATGATTCAGTGTCTTCATGTAATAGCATTCCCGAACCAAGTGTTACACACTTGGGATTCATTGTTTGTAGATTCAGTGTCTTCATGTAATTACTATTTTCATACATCGAATGTATGAAGAATCCCATGGGATTCATTGTTTGTAGATTTCCTAATCCCTTGAGATTCTGCTTTTTATATACAGGTTCTATGAAATCACCAAGACCAATTAATTGTTATATTTACGTTGAATCACAGATATCCCTACTAATATTTAGGATTGTCTTCGTGGTACGATTCCAAGCTTTGATTTTAGTGGGTTCACTAATAAGGATATCGTCCCCTCTAAAGCCCAACAAACACTGGCGATTGCCCTTTTTAGTGAAATGGTCAAGGATATAGAAGTTCATTTTGACATGACTGTGAGACAGAAAGCTATTTTTGAGTGTCTACGTGCACCACATGCTCAAGATTTTTTATTACCTATCCCCATAGACGGGCTAGGTCAGCATATGTGACCGGTGGAATATCGTACTATCCTTAAGTATCGCCTTATGATTCCATTATTTTCGGTTGATGAGGTATGCCCCGTTTGTCGCAAGGCATGTTTGGATTATTTTGGGGAACATGCAGTTCATTGTAAAGAGCTCCCGGGCTTCAAGTACAGACATGATTTTGTTGGAGACGTCCTTTTTGATGTATGTAAGCGTGTCGGGATCTCCGCCAAGAAAGAAGCGTCTGTGAACTTTTTGATGGACCCGTCGGATGGAAGATCTACATTGAGACCGGCTGACATTTTGATTTTTGGATGGGTTGGAGGGAAACATGCTTGTGTGGATCTGACCGGGGTTTCTCCTCTCGTGGGGTTGAGTAGTCGAGGTTTTACAGCCGGACATGCCGCTTTGAAAGCCGCCTCGTGCAAGGTGACAAAACACGAGAAGTCATGCATTGAAAATCAACACGTGTTTATTCCTTTCGCGTTTGATACATTTGGTTTCCTTGCACCTGAGGCGGTGGAACTACTCAACAGAGTCCAACGAGTTATGAACAGTAATGTTATGACACATAGATCCTCAAATGTATTTTTCAAAAGAGTTAGCTTTGCATTCCAAAAAGGGTTAGCGGCGCAGCTTGTTGCCTGTTTGCTTTCAACTACTATGTAAATTCTCTTTTGATGAAATAAAAATACGCGGTGCATAAATGAGAGAAATCTACAAAACTCATCACAGTTCGATTTTGGCAGTTATTGTTTTTAGTTATCTAAGCTAGTTACTCAAACTATGGGCTAACGTTTCACTTCATAACTGGCCACCGTTTAGCTACACTGTTAACGTTACACAATACACATGGAAGAGTCAAGATTTCTTTGTAGAATAACAAATCAGTCAAAAGTATTAGTTAGGCTGTGTTTGTTTTTGTTTTTTTTCCTCTTAACAGCCTCTGAATGGGCAATGTGTCTGAATCGGTCAGACATTTTGACGTTCAGACCGTTTGTTTTTTTTTTTTCCGTTCAGACGCGTTCAGATGCAGTAAGATCTTAATGGTTTAGACTTGAGAGGGGTGTCTGAATGCGTCTTGTTGCCTCTTGCTGACACAAATAAAAAAAAAAAAAAAAAAAAATTAGCACGAGCAAGCAAATGTGCGGTTCAAACATGAGTTTTTTTTTTTCTTTCCGTTCAGATGCGGTCAGAGTCAGACATTTACGCATCATATTCAGATTCAGATGTGCGGTTCAGATTCAGATTCAGACCCTCTTAACAAACAAACACCACCTTAGTTTCAAAGAAAGAAATATTAGGTGGTGTTTGTTTGTCAAGAAGGTCTGAATCTGAATCTGAACCGCACATCTGAATCTGAATCTGATGCGTAAATGTCTGAATCTGATCGCATCTGAACGGGAAAAAAAAACTCATGTTTGAACCGCACATTTGCTTGCTCGTACTAATTTTTTTTTTGGTTTTTATTTGTGTCAGCAAGAGGCAACAAGACGCATTCAGACACCCCTCTCAAGTCTAAACCATTAAAATCTTACTGCATCTGAACGCGTCTGAACGGAAAAAAAAAACAAACGGTCTGAACGTCAAAATGTCTGACCGATTCAGACATAATGCCCATTCAGAGGCTGTTAAGAAGGAAAAAACAAAAAACAAACGCAGCCTTAGATTCCAACAAAGTTATTACAATATTCAATAAACTTTGATCAGCGTATGGTTTACAACGTCTAATTCAAACTTAAAACCTATACTATGCCCCTTTTAGATTTAGAGTATATGTGCTCGCTATAGGCAATAACTTTATGAGAAACATACGCAATCACACAACGTTTTAATGAGCTCCAATTAAGGGATCATGTATGGATCGGCGTGCCTCCACGGGCAATGACATAATCTTATATACATGTATTACGTATAATCAAGATGTTACATAAGCAACGATAATTTCCAATAACTAGATTGACATGTCTGCGTTATGTTTTACTACTATGGATCAATATCTCTAAATATAGGCTACTCCGTCTACTTGTCACGTTCAAATCCATCTTCAAGTCTAATTTAAACGTTCTGGGTTGAGTCCAAAAATGTATTCTTTACAATTCCAATTTTTAGTGCCATTGAGACTTTTAAAATGTGACAAATCTCATACTCCGTAGTACTTATGAAGTAAAGTGAACTCAATTTTAATTATTAAATTAAAGTCACTTGAACCTGATGACATATCTGATTGAACCCATTCCTCGTATATAGGAGGATATTAGGCGACTATAACGTTCGTATGAAGCACTTCAACATTTTTATTTGGCAGTTACAACAACAACAAATAAGTAAGTGCATACAGTATCACATTTCTGATTACAGTATTGATCTCATTGTTATTCTTTTATTCGATTGTTGCTGTGATATGTGGTGCTTTTTTATTTAATTTATTTAGGGGAAATTAGTCTTTTGTTTGTCAAATTATGAAAAACCTTTTTGGTTAAATTTATGTAGGATTTATCATCAGTTGCAATATCGTATTTCAAGA